>JBCJKH010023329.1:0-22886 GCA_039877255.1 Loriculus beryllinus | reverse complement strand
TGAGGTCTCCACGCAGCCTTCTCTTCTCCAGGCTGAACAGTCCCAACTTTCTCAGCCTGTCTTTGTATGGGAGATGCCTATAACATCTCTGAATGCAGTAAATAAGAACAATTGATCTCATTTTGTTTTCCACTAATCAACACTCAGTGACAGACTGTGTTATTCTGAATCCAGCTGAGCAATAAATGAAGCTTTATTCCAATGGATTCTGAGTTTTTTTAAATCAGTCTGACTTTCAAGCTCTTCAAGAACATAAGTTTCAACTGAAGAATTTTTTTTCCACAAAAAAAGGGAATCAGAGTAACTTTTCCAATTACTTCAAGAACAGCTACTATTAAGGATTTTTGCTTTGGAGTGGGAAATTGCTTGTGGTTTTGTACAGCAGACATTTTTTGTGGCACACGGTCAGCACCACATCCTTTTCTAAGAGACTGGCTGATTTTAGTCTTTGGCATTCCTAGGGCAGTGACAGCCCCTGGATGAAGAGTGGCTGCAGCTACCCTCCAGTTCCCCTGCTGTTCCAGCGAGCCTCTAAGAATGAATCCTCACATACTTGTTTTTTAGAGAACAGCGACGGGCTTGTTTCACAACAGCTTTTGCTATACTTTGCTTATGTTTCTTTCACTCCCTTCTAGGAAGAAAACACATGAATTGAGCCTTTGTTCAGAGTGGCAGTCTGCACGGCTTAACCCTCCCTGCCCAGAGACACGCACCATCACAGTCTTCCTGACACAACACCCATCAGGGACGGGAGACACCTTGTCACCCATGTAGTCATGAAAAACATGGAATAGCACCTTTATGTGACAACATATGGCTTTGCTGTTTTCCAGTCTCAAAATCATACTTCAGCAAATCCAAATGTTAAAATTTAGGGTGCCTGTGTCCTGCTCGGGACTGAAAATCATTAAATGAAGTGTATATTACTGGTGGTTTGCTTATGCCTTACTGCTTAGAGTATTGTAACGGTGCTGGCTGCTGGCAAACAGCTGCTGTTATTGGCAGCAGTAACACTAGCAGCAACGTGAGAGAACTTCAGCATTTCAGGTACAGAAGCTTCAACTTTTCCACCTGAAATAGAACTGAGTTTTATCCAAACCGATACTGCCCAGCTATTTTATCAAGAAGACTGGACCAAGAAAATATTGACATATATGTAATGACTTAATTGCTGCTTTGAATATTGTTAAACACCAGCAAAAGAACGACAGAGCTTACAAGCATCCTCATCCATTTAATCCCTGAGTTACTGCATGTCACTGTAAATGGATACCAGCCAGCCCAGGTTCACGGCGATGTACAACACAGTGTAGCTCCATCTTAAATTATAATTGGTACAACTTAGGAAAAAAAAACACACTAGAAATAAAATGTTCATGCTTAAGAAAATGCACTGATGAACCACAGAAAGAAAGAAACCAGAACACTGCCTATGAACACTAACATCAGAAACTTTGCAGCAGACTGTTCCCAATAGACATTGCCACAGAGATACGTTAGACATTGGTTTGTCCATTGGATACTGACACTGTAATTTTTCAAAATGATTGAAACACTTGATTGATAGAAAATGCTTTTAATTTGAAATTATAAAAATAAGCTTACGAGAATTCTATTTTTTAAAATACCGTACTTTTACTCCATGTTTTCTACAGTCTTCCATTATTTTGCTCCAAAAGGGGTGGAATCTACAATAAACTTGTTATTCAGGCTTTCACACTATGCCAGGAACTGAAGCAATCAGATACTCAACTGTGCACTTCAGCCACTGGTGATTTTTAACCCCAATCCACCTCACTGTTTATGTTCCCTACTTCGAGGCACAGATAGTACCAAGCCTAACACCGGCTGGGGTTAACAAGGTTTTCTGGAGCACAACCCAGAGCTGGCATGCTCTGCTGCTGCTGGGGTGAATGATGGAGTGGGTGACAGCAGCTGACTCTGAAGACTCAAGCTTCTCACCCATGTGAACCAGCCTTCCCATGGCTGAGGATGGAGAGCCCTTGGGCACACTGAAGATCCCCTAGCCCCACTCTTGTGAGGGCTTACATTGTATTATTTGTTACTCAACAATGAATTACATGAGTCAGGGGGAAATCCTGAAGTGCAGATGATCCGCCAGCCTAATTGGCAGCCCATCAAAGGATTTCTGTGGGTTCAAGTTTGAAGCTGAGCTGCAGTATCAGGACACCCTGCAGAAAGTTAGTGTATATGAAATGAGTAAAATGAGGAATGCAGCTGTTGACAGCCAAACACTGACACAATCTGTTTAAAAATAACTCAAAAAACCATACTAGCAACCTCAGTGCTTAAACAGAATCGGATGCAAACCGTTAAAAAGTGCTAATCTGAGTGAACTGCCTGCATGCATGGTGGTGTTGTGAAAGACAGATCAGTTTAGAAATGTACAGCTTGTGATGAAATATTTGCTTGTTCCAAGCCATAAGAATACAGAACATTGAGTTTTCTGTTCCAAGGGCGTGGGGACGTTCGGTGGGGCTGAGGTCCTGCTGGTCAGAGGGCACCCTGTGCTCCGGCAGGCACCACCTTCTGATAACATTGCCTTTCCTCCTGCATGGGAGGACAGAACCTGGGAAGCCAAATTAACAACCCAAACCAAACAGGTCTCCCACAGTGCCAAACGTCGAGCTTGCACTATTCTGTGGTACTGCCAGACACAGTGCCAAGGACAGTGCCAATGCTTACCACTGAATGGGAGGCATGTGTTTGATTTCTAAAATTTGCTGAGGAAGAGCAGCATGTGTACACATGTGTGCCTGTACGCACTAGACTCTGACTTTGAAAGGAAGCTGTTTATGTGGGAGAGCTGAATCTCCAGCCTCTTTTTCTTTTTTTTTCACTTTTTGCATAAGAGCTCCCTGGCACTTTGCCTGATTTCAGGCAGGGCTATTTTGCAATTATTGTTGTCTGGTTTGTCTTATTCTTCTTTCTCTGTGAGACACACTACAGCAAGGACAGCCCCTTGGTGTACTTGCTTCTCCTTCGTCCAGGGTGCAAACTGATGGCTGCAGAGAGGCAGCAGCACGACTTGCACAGAAGGAAGGACTTTGGGGGATGTTTTCTGCCTGCTGATATGTGTACCACGGGCATGGATCATACAGTAATAAGTGGAAAGAACCACCCCTCTTCAGCTATTTCATTACAATAGCTCCTGAGTCCGAAGAGTTGCTCCCTCGCAGGCGGTAAGAACAACACTGTGGTACAGCAGAAAGCACGTGAGGCATATTTCTAGGAAGGGGATCTGGGGATGGGCTAATCTACAACTGTCCTTTGCAGCTAGGGGACTTCCTTTTACACGTGCCTAAAACAAGGCAGACTGTTGGTTGATAGTGATTTGGTCTTGTTTATTTTCCACAATACAGTCTGGCCCAGATACCTCCCCTAATGTGGACACTGCATTCACTGTTCCCAGCAGGCAGGAGACTCAAGGTCCATCTGCCACACAGCTTCACACCCTCATGGGTGGGCAGCCATGGTTTCACCTGGATAGCCTTGTTTGCACCACTGAGTGCAAGCAGAACCCTGCTGCTACAACCAGACTGCTATGGATAGGGATTCCTGCATGTCTATCAAAGAGAGGAATGGACTGGGATCAGCCTCTGACTGATAAAATTAGTTGATGTGGCTGCTGTGAGAACTGTTGCATCATTAGAAATGAAACTTAGTCTCCCACCATCCTCCGGGGAAGATGAAAGAGCAGAGGAAGGTCCTTAGGTAGAAAATACACCTTCAACAATCCCAAGCTGTAAAGGGAAACTTTCTCTTTCCAGAACCAGGCTAAGAAAATGTCACAGTCCCCTTACCCATGCTATTCATTCACCCATTCTAGGTTTTAATGGAACTAAGTTGCCCTCTGTGTTTTGTTTTATCTCCTTATCTCAAGATTTATCCTAATGTACACTAAGGTTCATTCACACAGAAATGTAAAATCCTAACACTGTATCAGTAAATGCACTTTTTGTTAACAAAACTACAAATTGAAAATGCTGAGGTTTCATGTGGATGAAAGAAAGGTTTGCGTTACGACGTGCTCACATGCACACATATGGTGTGAATATCTATATAGAAGCTCATTTAAACCTTTTAGAGAAGGCAACTGCCTACCACTGGATACAAAATTTTGGATTAATCTAGTAAAACCGACACCTTAAATGGTCAGGAAATTGAGAAATTAAAGCCATGGTAAGTGAGATGGAGGAAGGGAAGGAGCTAAGGAAGTGTCTGATTTTAGAGATCAGAGAGGAGCTAAAAGAAAAGAAATAGCATTGGACTAAGATGTTCAAATCCAAATCACGTCCCTGGAAGACAGACCATGTTCAGTGCAGGTTAGACTTTTTGAAACACAATCCCTTGTTTATTTTTAAGAGACACCACAATTGATAACACCAGCAGGTACTAAAGTGTGTCTGGTATGGCCATCAAGCACAAAGAACTGAGTTTTCAATACCGTTTTGAGATACCAGCTCTCTGATGGACCACTGTCACTGTTGCTAAGCAGCTTCAACAATGGTAAGTAAAGTGGCCAGAGTACCATTTCAATAGCACAGAGAAGAATTCAGTGCTATACATTTTTTGGGAGCTTTGCCACATTAAGAAACACAAAGCAATCATAGCCATTAGCTCGATAAATGTACAATGAACTGGGAATCTTTAATTTATTCAGTAAGGGGCCACTCACTCATTTGTTTGCTAGGAGCATTAGTAAATAAGATCCAGCTGAGTGTGACTTAAGCCACAGGACTTGCTCTCACCCAACTTTTCAAAATTAGAGCAATTAACTAGGCAAAGAACATACATCCTCCTAAAAGCGATTGAGTATTTTAAAATACTATTAAAATAGATATATATATATTTAAAAGACCTGCTCAGCTGGAGAAAAGACATTGTGTTCTTCACATATTTTGAGCACACACACCCCCCTCTGCTATTATTAGGTCTCAGTTTGTCGCAGGAGCAGGAAACCAGATGGTAATCCCCACTCTCAATAAATGGGAGTCTTTCTGTGTGCTGTCATCTGTTCGCTCAGCCTATGCATTGTGAACTCAAGGCCCGATGTAGGGGAATAGAAACAACTGTATTGACAGATGGAATTGCTGCTATTTAAGGAAAAATGTTTGTGTATGTCATTTTATTAAGGTCTGCATGTTGTTAAACACTTGATTGCAAGAATGCAAGAAAAAGACATCAAAAAAATTCTTATGATTTATTTCTTCAGGTAAAAGATATTTTGTCCTGTCAGGGTTAAAGAATTTCACATGCTTATGTATGCTACTGTGAAACTGAAGTAGTTTCAGAATTTATTAAAGTAAAATTGTTTGGAATTAATTCACAGTTAATTTAATAAATTACAATATTTTTGCAATATGTTCAAATGCCATTTGAAAAAAAAAATAGTATGTTTAAATATCCTTCCCTTTCCTTCTGACAATAGCCATGATGTAGTAAAAGCTGTGTAAAGAAGACACATTTGTAAGCTATATAAGAAAGAATCAAAGTACAGAGGAAATCCACACTAAGGATAGAGAGGCTTACCGGAACTAATGGGAGAAGAAGGAAAGTTAAATGTGTGTACCAAAGAAAAGTAAGCATGATTGGATTCCAGGTATAGTAAAGGGATCTGAGATTTATAGAGACCCTGCACTCATTTCTGATTGATGGTGAATCAAACCCCAGCCTCTGCTCCAAGGAATATTCAGGGATTTCTGAACAATGAACTGCTCTGAATAGCAGTAGGTGAGGGGCGCACTTCAAAGAACAGTATTGCTTTGGTGTATTTGATGTTTCAGAGGAGTCTGGTGTATTTGACAGAGATTTATTTATCAGAGTCTGAGAATTAACATTTAGATTGCCTTGCTTTGCTCATCTTAGGCTCTTGTGTTTAGTCACTGCACTTCCTGAGAAAAACGTGGTGGTTTGTGCTCATGTTACAGTATGTCTACTTGAGAAACAGTCACTTGAAGACATAGCAAATTTGCACAAACCAGCCAAAATGACATACTCATGAATGTGCCTTACCTTGGTTGTCAGAGTCCAGCTCACATTCAGGTAGTTGCAGTCTCTGAGAAACCTTGAAGGGGACCAGATGCAAATACCAAGTATCAAGGCACAACACAGATAAATGCTTCTGGTTGATTCAAGAAAACTTTCTCCCCTCTCTCCCCCCAGGCTTTAGAAAACCTAATTTTTAGTTTCCTGTAAACTAGGAAGGGTTCTTGAAAATTTAAAATTCATAGCTGTAAATTTCAATTTTTCAGATCCAGCCTTTACCTTCGAAGAACCTTCCACACTGGTAGTATCAGTGATGGCCATCTCAACACCTACACTTTAATACTGGCAAGTGAGTAATGCACACAAGATAACACATCTAATTGGTCAGGTGGCATCCTGACAAAGGCTTTGACCTTTAGCAATTTCACCTGAGTCAGTTTTCTGTAACAAACTCAACATTCGAGTCAGCTTTCTAACCTGCTGGCTACTTTGGTAGGGCAGAGGGTTGAGGGGCTTTAGTGTTGCTCCTTTCTGCATAACATTCATGACTTCAAATTATGTTGTAATGTAAAGTACAAAACTCAATTGGTGGGGCTTAATTTCACCTTCAAGAGTTAACTCCCTGCAAGAGAAAAAGATGGACTGCAGCTGTAATTCAGTTTTAAGCAACTGAGTATTTGATAATGGTATGGTCTGTGGACCTGGAAGGATTCTTCCAATGGCCAAAAGTAGGTTGAAAACACTGGGGTTTGTAGCTTAAGCCATCGCCAGCAGTACTTGAGGCAACAAGGGTAATCTGAACTGACTGGAAGGCAGTGGGTACCCACAGCTCTGGGTGAGCACTGACTTCTGCTGTTCAGAGGCCAAAGACAAGACATACATGGCAAGAAACAAAGGGATGCAACTGTAATCAAGCTTTCTACTGTCCAAGAAACAGTTTTAAAACCAGAATCAATGCTCAATACTCAGCTTCAAAGCAGTCCTTCCTTCATTTTTCAAGCCATCAAATGCCTGCAGGCAGACAGACTGGCATCTCACCTGTGGGAGCTGCACTGCTCTGAAGGAAGTAATGCTACCCTGCAAGGCGAGGGAAGGAGTATGGTCAAGATCATCCTGTGAGTCACTCACTGATTAGGGAAAAAAGCCTCGGCCACATTTCCTGCCGTGGGCATTCTACAACCCCAAGGAACATTGCCTGTTTTAGTATAGTTTGGCTTTCTGAATGAGTATCTGACCAGAGCTGCAGGCCTAGCCTTGCCCTCAGGCTCAGATCCTCCTCCAGTTTCTGACTCAAATCCCTAACAGACTCTTGGTTTCATCCTTCCTTAAATATTCCTGTCCTGCCTTTCCACAGGACATTTGCGAGTTGCCCTCACTGAGATCTGATCCTTTTCCAGTGAAAAGCTATCATCCTGTCCTCCACACTGATGTAGCAGCCAGCTCTAAACACACCACTTGACAGCATTTCCTTCAAATACTTTTCACTTACAGAGAAAATCCTCCTATCCCACCGGAATAAGCTGATTTCTAAGGAAAAATAAATTACAGCTACTATTTGTTCTGTGACTGTGTTAGAAGCCTCACTGGGCAAAGTTTTGTGCCAGAAAGAAACCCCATCCCAGGAAACAGCCTCATCCCAAGACTTAATACAGAAACAGCAAAGCTTGGTCAAAGCAGAGAGAACAAGCACACACTGACATAAGAGAACGACATGGCTGCCAGCACCCCTTCTGCAACCATCTTCCTATTATCACTAGCAATTGCTCCCTGCTGCCAGAACACCCTACCATTACCAGTACTAAACTGGAGCATTTTTTATGAACCTTATCTAGACCTGCAGGAACTGAAAGCCATAAGAGTTATAAATCCCATGCAATGAAAATAGCTACATTTATCACACTTATCTCCCTATGTATAGGAACACAGTGAGTACATTTGTGGAGTGGGTAAATGAGCAATCAGTTTAAGCCAAACGAGGCTTTCTGGGTGCCTGAAGAATAGCTTATCTACTTGGCAGACACCAAATCCTCTTCCAGTAAATACACTGCAGCCGGCTGTGCCATGCATGACTAGTAGGTATTCCCCAATACCAGTCAAAGTCCACCTCCATTTCCTCCTGCACTTCAATGGGCAGAAGTCATTGGTTCTCTTTATCACACAATAATTGAAACAAAATATAAAAGTAAATGTGTAATAGTGCTCTGAGGTGCTTTCCCTTTGGGACTTGACCATGTGAAGAGACAGTGTGGTCTAATGGTGTGGTGCATGAAAGCTTGCCAGAGAGTGAGGAAGATGCACAGTGAACAGCAAGACGCTACATTCAGTTCTCCAGCACTTTGCTAGCACAGATGACTTCAAACATTCAAAAATGCAAAATGTTCCAAGCAGCAGCATTTTATGAGACTACAGTCATCTCCTTCCCCACCTTCAAAAAAACCATGAGATGAGAAGACTGGATTTTGAGTTACAAGGGTTAGCAACGGAGCAGGAAGGAAATGAGCTGTTTGCCTGAATGTGATTTAAGTAACAGTGTTTGCTCTGTTACAAGCCTGTCAATGAAGGGTGTCTTTGTCAAAATGGGAATCTGAAACGTGGCTCCCACAAAAAGCATAGCAGCAGACTCCCATGTGTGTGTGTGCGGGCAGTCACAGGAAGTGGCTCATTTGAAACCTTTAGGGATATTATTGCTGAGGAAATATTTGTACCCAGTAATGGCAAGAGTCCATCTCAGGCAGCCACACACGTGCACCTCCAGCTCTGAACCAGAAATCAGTAAAATTCAGTAAAATGGAGTCCTCAGATTGCTATGCATAGGTGAAATGTGCACTATCCAAACAGACAGGAATGCTTTAAGGATGGGAATATGAGATTTGATAAACCTGCAATGAAAAGTACCTCCATCCCAGCAAACCCCAACAGCATGTAGCAGGACAGGTAGTTTAGGGGAGCAAGAAGATACTTGGACTTGACATGCTGATTACTGGGGAGAAAGAGAGTTACAAGAGCATTCTTATCACCAACTGTTGTTTAGTAAATATCACTCTTTCCAATGCACCCTTTTCCTTCTGCTTTAATTGAATGGTTAGCCATGGTTAATGGGATCCACATCCACTAGATACACAAAGCTCCTCATGAGCTCACTGGTTTATTTAAGGAAAACCTTTGGTTTCGGATTAAATCCCCCAAATCCCCACAGAAGGATAAGAAGGTGGAAATAAACCAAATTCAACAGTTTGGTCCAGAGGCTAATTTACTTAGGGGATTTCCTACAGACATATGCTGAAAGTGACAATGGCAGAGCAATCCCTCATCCATCCCAGTGGGAGCACATAGAGCTGGGACACTTCTCAATCCCCCAGAGAAGTGCCAGGTAGCAGAGCAATTCAAAATAGACACCAACAACTTCAGTGTTCAGGACGGGAAAGGCTGCCGACACAGCCACCCCTCACAAAGCTCCTTTGCCTCACCACTCACTGCTGCAAACACTGGCTCTGCAGCCCCAGCAGGGTGCTGCCGTGCACCAGTACTGAGGTCACTGTGGACTTCCTCACTGCTAGCTGTGCTGGTGGGGATCTAACTTAAGCAGCTGCAATACCCCTGCTTCTCCTGACCTAAACCCAGGGAAGCTCTGGTCTGGGAGAGGGAGTCACCTAGTGGGGACAGGATGAGGACAGGGTGTCACTAATGAGATGGGCAGACTTGACCTAAAAGATTGAGAAGTGCTGACAGTGCTGTGACCAGGGAACAAAGCAACCCACATCCCCAGCATTAGTTATGGGGCTCCCAAGATGCTTTACAGCATCAGTTTCTTACCTGACCAGGGTTTCCCACTGACAGAAACTGCAGGACTTCTCCTCAAAGTGTTCCACAGTGGCCAGTCAGGATAGGCCCACCAGCACTCAGATATTCCAACATTATGACACCAAATTCATCTCTGGACGAGGGCAGGAAAAAACACCCCCAGTGAAAAGGAGGTGTCTCAATGCAGCCACGGTACTCTACATCCTTGGCCCCTTTATAGGCCTGCTGAAATGCTCCTAGATCTGCAGGGACCAGGGCTGCTCACAGGGCATGACTGAGTGTAAGGGCACCAGCGTGGAGGTCAAGGATGCTGCTTCCAGCTAGTCCATGGACAAGACCCATCCTCAGGCAAGTACAGGGGAGCTTGCTCTTCCTTCACCCAGAGCAAAAAATGGAGCAACATCTGCCTGCACCAGCACAACCACTCTGCTCTCCCCCAACTCCAGTTGAACATATGAATGAGCTGGAGCTGCCCTCAGCAGGGAGAGCCAGGCACACAACAGGCTGCTTGCACACCTATGTTGCAACACCCGGTAGAAATCCACTGCAATATCCTGCTGGGAAACCAAGGAACGTTTCACACTTGTTCTTGAAGTTTTGGGAAGGAGGTTGTGCAACCCCCTCGACACGAGAGCCCAGCCCAGCCTGCAGTCCAGGAGGGCACAAACAGCTCAAAATAGAACTTAGCTCTTTCTAGAAGAGCAGGAAATTACTGTTGTTTTGATTTGTAATATGACTGGACTGCAGTATAGCCTGTGGCATCTACCCATTCTTCCGGAGGGGTTATGTGAAGACGGGTTCCTTCACTAACTGTCCTCTGTGCTGTCTACTTCAGCTTCAACACATGGTCAATGGTCAAGGCAGACTGAGGAAGCCCAATGAGTCATTTGCTTCTTTGTTATCCAGGAATTTTTTTTTGTCTCTGAATTGGAGTCTTTCTGACTCTTATTGCAAGATAACCAAATGGGACCAGCAGAAAAGTTAGAGAACATGATGTAACAGTCCTTTAGGATATGATCTAAAAGCCTCTTCTTGCCACAAAATTCAAAGCAGCCAAACCACAGGACAAAAACAGCTCAGAGCCCATTGTCTACTTTTCTTACACTTACAAGACACTGATGATCTTTACTCTGTGGAAAAAACAACTCCAAATAGTCACCCCTCAAACATGCTTTTGTCCTCCATTTTCCCCATTTCTGTATTAATTTCCCCAAGTACATCCTAAACAACATCTACTTATGTACCATATTTTATATGGAAGCAATTAGTTAATCATAATGCACATCTAAATCTACATTGAACTTGCATCCAAATCATCATCACATTGTCATGGTTATATGATTTATTATGATTTAACCACCACCAGTCTGTTTAGGAGGAAAACAACCCTCACAGAGGACCCAGCCATTCCATAAGTTACCATACTCTCAGTTCCACTCCTGTAACTGAAACAGAGCTGCACAACATAACTGAATGTCAGATATGAGGCTCTTACATGCAACAGACAAGATATTGTTGCCTCTGACATGACCTTTATTGGAGTGAACATGTATCCTCTAAGACATAGGCAGGGTAAACGTGGTGTTTCTCAAAGATGACAAAGGTGAAAGGATTTTTTTCTTTTCCAGTTATTTACACAGCTGTCCAAAAGCCTGTTGGAAATCCCAGGTCTGGTTGGAGAGTGAAGGTAGACTTGGTTTGCCTGAGCAAAGTCTTCAACGTGAACTTGAGCTACAGACACGCTGCGGTGATCTGTGCTGGATGGACAGTGTTGATGAGAATAACCGACGTCTCTGGCAAAGTAACTTCCTAAGGACCAGAAAAAAACGTGTGGAAGAAAACGCATCAACTGCAGTAACAAACATCTGCTATCTGCGCTTTGCCAGCCAACCCCTCAACAAGCACCTTCTTCTCTTTCCTACCCCACGTTGCTACGACACATTTTTGCCAGGTGTTTCCACAGAAGTTTATTTTAATGCATCAACAGATGGGACTGATCTGGCAGCTTTCACCACTGCATTTTGTTGCTTTACCAGTTACAAAATGTCTGAGGAGGTAGGATCAGGCCCACGCAGTAGGAAGCACACAGCTTGTGCCACGCTCTTCCCTGCGCTCTGGAAACACCTCAAGCATTTTGATGCAGGTCCAGCTTATTCACTTTCACCTTTCCAAACACTGTCCCATGAGTTCCATAAATTCTCCAGTCAAAACTGTGCTCACAGATAACAGGCACATGAGATGGATTCATTCTGTGGAATGGAAGTCATTCATCCACCTCCTGCCCCAGGCTTCTCTTTTCCATGCGTTCTTCTGCCTACAGAAAAACGTATCAGAGGTTTAGCATACGCATATACATCCATGCACAAGCACTTCTTATATTTATGGATTGGTTGTTTTCATCCAAGTCCCAGCCAGATACAAAATAATATGGAAAATGGAGCAAAAAATACAGTGTACCCATATGACCTGTATCTGAGCATGTTGAAACATACACACTGCACACAGTGGAGCATGCTTTGGTCTCCCCATTAAATCCCTGTGCCTGAATGAACCTGAGGCAGTGGTGTTTGAAATCAGAAGAGGCAAAAGAGCTGAGCTAATGCTCTTTCCCCTTGATTCAAGCTTTCGTCTCTCTCCTTTGTCAAGATAAATTCTTCCACCTGAAGAACTGGCTGGTGGTGGTTTCCTGCATGCCTTGAGAAGGCAGGTATGTCACACAGCTACTCTCTGTTCACCAGTGCCTTTGCAAAAACTCCTTAATGGAGAAAGAGGGTATGTGGCTGGGGAAAAAGAAAACAACCGCTTCCTTTTGTGGTGTTAGATCTGATCTCAGCAGACTATGGCCTGACACAGAATTAGATTAGAGCAAGAGCTAGATGGTTGGAGTTGATGTCATGGCTGAAGGGGTGGCTACACTTCCTTACCTGGTCTTCAAAAAAGTGTTTCTTATTTTCTGTTCATATTAGTATCAAGAAGGCCAAGACAACCAATGTGTGTCAGGTGGTCATCCCCAGTCATGCTTCTTCTTTCCCTGGCCTCCATCCTAAGGAAAATGCCTTAGACCTTCTTCCCTGCAAAAGAAGCAGAAGAAGCAAAGAATTCTGAGCTGGAGTCAAGAGGAATTACTGTGTGCAAAAAATCCCACTGCACTTCAGATACTTTTAAAAGAAACTTCACTAGTATAACAGGAGCTATTTCAACTCCTGCAGGGAGAAGAGAACCAAAACAGAACAACTGAGCTTCTGACATATAGCAAATAGCTGCTACTCACACAGGGATAAAGACAATAGATCACCTGCCAAACAGGGCACTTTCACACTCCTACAGCCCTGAGCTCTAATTCACAACAGAATCAACACTTTAGTTTTGGTCTCAATTTTTGTAATAAAGCACTGGCCAATAAGCAGAGCACATGTTCTACAAAGTCAGTCTATCTGTTCTCAGAGAAAGCTGGATTAATCACCTGTTTATATGTGTTGAAATACTTTTAGTTCCTCTCTCTGGCAGAGGGGTAAAAATCAATTTTAACCACCTACAACTATCCCCTCACCAGCCTTTAAATGAAACCTGCCTACTAAGTTCTCATGCTCTGCTCAAGTTTGACAGAAGGAAATGTGTTAGACTACACATTACACCTACAAAACAAACAGACAACTCCACCAGAATTTTGACTAAATCTTTCTACTGAATTTGTGGAAAATGCTTATGCCAACTGGAACTTCTTTCTTTCCCCCTCTTCCTTTAAGAACATTAACATTTGGTGCTGTTTTTCCCTTGGAAAACTCCAGACCCAGACTGGCATCTCTGGTTACTACATTTGGGCCCAAGTGACCCTATCCCATGCTCCGTTTTTTGAAATGATAGGGTCAGGCACCCAAAACAGGGAACCTTAGATTCAGTTCAAGTATAGGATTAAATGTAGGTCTTCCATATCCTGGGGAAACAGTCCACCCACTCCTCTGGCTGTGGTTAATCAACCTCTCAGATTTCATGAAAAATAAAACTCTGGCCTTCACCATTTTGAATGAGAACATTGCAGCTGTGAGATGCCAAACAGTAAAGAAAACATTTCCCCAAATCACGTTGTTCTACCATCAGGGAGGGTATGTACAACTTGAACTTACAATGCTTGGGTTTGTTGGCTTTTTTCCTCCTTTGAAAAAGTTCACAGAATCTGATAGCTTTAAAAATGGCTTATGTAATGCCAAGCTTACAAAACAAGATTTGTGTGCACCCCAAATCTAAACCCCAGGTTTATAAAATGCCTTCTTTGTAATAAAGATCTTTTAAGTTGGTGGGTTTTCCTAATCAAAACATAAATTTCCTATAAACCCTAGGCCTAGTTCCACAGAGCCCCAACCTTTTTGTCATTCCCCACTCCCATTTTTGGATCTGGTTATTTTTGCACCATAAATCAGAGAATCAGAGAGGTCCATTCCTGGGGAATGTGCCTGAGCCCACGAGGGCTGGGATACAGGGCTGCTTGGGGAGGGAGGCGTTTTGCCTTGTGCCGAGGGGGAACCACCCACAGGCTGGGAGGATGGGACAGGGGCCCAGCCATTATCTGACCGGCTCCACTGCCACCAGGGGAATGAAATAAAGCAGATACAAACAACGGGAAATGCTGCCAAAGCATCACGCTCCGAGTCCTCCAGAGCCCGCGAATGCTGTAATCCTTCATTGTCTGCTGAAATCAGTTCTTTATTTCCCTCTATTTGCTGTCGTCGCAGCTCACTTCTACTCACTAGAAAAAAGTTAACACAACCCAGAGCAGGGTGTTGTTACAGCGCTCTTGGTTGCACCTTCCCGGTCCCTCCCAAAGGACCTTGCCATCATCCACTGCGGGTGCAGTCGTGGTCTGGGATTTTTCAAAGCCCTCTCTCACTTATACACGGTCCTTTCCTCACTGTCACTCCTGTACCAGTGTGCTCTAAACTCCTACTCCGAAAGCTTGTACGTAATGAAAAGGAGTTCTTGATCTCCACAAAACACATTTCTTGTGCCCAGATTTCATCTAAGCAAGCTAAAGCAAAGCTGCGCAAAGATACTTGGGGTTCAGAATAATTGTCCAGCTTAAAACCAGAAGGTGAAATCATTGTTCAGTATAAAGTGCACACTTAGTCTTTCTTGTGCTCTAACTCATCTCTACAGGCAAGCACTGATATTACTATAGTGAGTCATCAAAGCAACTTTATTTATAATCACACTGCCTGATGTTTCAAAAACACACAAGACCTAAATCTCATTATAGCAATGCTAAATGTTCTGATGGTCCCTCAAACGCACATGCTTTGGGTTGAAATTCTAGAGTGTGACTGAGTTTTAAAGGAGAAACAGTCCTGTGAATAGGAAGCACTGAGACTCAACCTCCAGATCATCAGCCGTCATCTAGGTCAAACCAAAAGCACGATGGATAAACCAGCATTCCTGTGCACAATGCCATGGTGTGAATGGACAGTCCTATGTCCCCTGCAAATCTCTCCTGCACAGACATCCTTGTCCCTCTTGTAGCTGTACATTTTTGAATGATATGTTTGCAAGCTGAAAACTAATGAAAACAGTGCCTGGACTCAGGCATGTACTTTAGATTTCCTTGATGCAGACTATAACTTTTTCCAAAGTAGTAAGCAGATGTGAATAGATATATACCTCTTATCCTATTCCAGGCAGTGCTGAATGGTCCCAGGCTGAAGGAAACATGATATATGTGAACAGCATAGATTGCCTGTTTAAAAAAGGCTTCACTAGGATCAGCAAAACTCGAAGGATTTCTACAAGATAGTCTCCTGGCCATGCTTCAGAGCCTGTCTCAGAAAACATTCTGTCTTTATATTCTGTATAAACTCTTCGCTTTTACTAATACAAGCTACAAATAGAGAATGTCCATTATGTTTTAGTGATGCTCCGCAGCAAGATGTGTCACACATTGCTTTCAGCAGTGTTACGTTTTCCTCCCTTGCCTCACTGTATGCTTATAAACACACCTGATAATATAATGACCCAGTCCTACCCAAAGAAACTACAAACAGCACTTTGAGCAGGATCCCTGCATCACTTCTCCTTACCGCCACCAGGTTATACTGGCCTCTTCTGGCAATAAGCTACCAACTAAAAATGCAGTGGAACAAACAGCTCACACAATCTTCTTGAAACCCTAAGAAATTACTGAAGCCATCCTTTTCCTGAATTGCGTGGCAACACTATGCAGTTCAACCCATTGGGAGAGGAGTCAGAGAAGGAAAAACTCATCAAAACCACACTAGATTATCAACATGTGCCTTTTGCTCCAAGGATAGCAATCACTTTCTTCCCTTTTCTCTTACTTCCACTCACTGCTACAGGACTCTACCCACCCGTGTTCCAACAACTCTGCACACATTTCCCCTGAGTGGTGTCTCCACTCTTCCAGTCTCACCCTTCCTTCTGCTCCAGACTAGAGCATCCACAAATCAGGATCTCATCCTTATTCCCTGGGCTTCCCAGCTCACTAGCAGGCTGTGTGGCAAACCAAAAGCATGTTTTCCCTAGGCTACTTGGCTATGCATACCTGAGTCAGACCTGCTGTTTCACATTGTCACCAGGAACAACCTTGATAGAAGAATATAAACCACCACCCTAGAGATTCCATTAAGTAAGAGCTTTTCTAGCTCCATCAGATTTATTTGGCCACCCCCAACCATGGAATCTCTCGTCAGCAGAAAGTGGGAAACTGCCCTGGCAGTCTCCAGGCTGCTGGGATTTCAGCTTGATGCACTCCTCTTGCAGCATGCCTAGCATGCTCAGTGAGAGCTTGCCAATGCTGTCAACCCCATTGCCTGGCCTACCTGCACAGAGTCTGCATCAGCAGATAAATGAGTCATTCTGAAGCAGGAGAGGTCTCAACAAATAGACATGAATTTCCACAGGCATGAAAATAATACGTGTAATATTCTATACCTTTTTTTATCCTGCTCCCTACTGCTGTTTTTTGCCGCACTAGGACTTCTGTGGATTTTTCTCACAGTCTGAGAATTCAGGTTTCTCAGGGCCATTCTTTGAAAGAGAAGACAAATGCATCATGAATTAGAAAGGAGGTTTTTGCCACCTGGGAATGCTGCCCAGGAGGGCACATGTCATTGCACAACACAGCGGGATTCGCCTCCCTGTACTGTTCCTGCACCATCCTCTGCTCCCTACCATTTCTGCTGCAGGCATTTTGCTGTCAGCAAGAAGGAAGCTGTGAGATGTTCCATGCTGTATTGGCTGACTGAGGAGCTGATTATCACCATCACCCAGTTCTACATGTCCTTCCCCTCACATAGATTCTGCCACCAAAGCCACTGACTGATACTTAGGTGGTTGCTGACCTGGTTTCCAACCAGCAAAAGTTCCCCTGTCTTGTCAAAAGAAGAGACCCTCTGATCTGAGGATGGTAGCACAAGGAGAACACTCATAGTGAAGTGCTGCCTGTGAAAGCTTTGAGATCATTCTTTTGACTGTGCCTCACTCCAAGTGGTGAAAGTGCTTTGATATCCAGCAAACTTTTCACTCCATTTAAAGCAGCATGATCTCTATCAAAAAGGCCTCTCTGGGGATGCAGATTCTGCCTCACTCATGCTGCATCTTACCTGGTTTGCACAGGTGTGATATGTTGCTTTGTATCGACCTCCCCATCCCATGTGCTCTCACTATTTTGCTGCTTGCTGGAGGTGCTCAGGTAATTCCTGCCACTCCCCAGAACCTGGCAGTTCATGGTGCCCACACCAGACAGTAGCTCAGCTAACAACAATACCCCAGAGGCTGGGGAAGCCTGCAACCTGCTGTGTGCAGATGCCCCGAGAGCCTGGCAGTCTCCATGGTGAATGCCAGGTTCACCAGCCTGCACACAGTGACATGCCAAGATTGTGTTGGGTGACTCAGACTCTGCTTCATCACTAGGGAAGATGTAAGGATAAAAACCCCACACACACACTCACTCACAAAAGCACAGCAATCAAGCAGAGCTATGAGAGGATACAACACAGAAGGAGCTATTGAGGTAGTACTTGGCCACTATTCCAGCAGTAACTCACTGGCCTGCTTACAGCTCTCTTGCCCTGCAGAGACCTTGAATAAACTTCTTTCTTTTCCCAGCTGTTGAAGAAGACCATACTCTTTTTTCAGTCCCAAACTGGAGAAAGGGGACATCCTACCAACCTCTTGCTTTCTCAGACTAGTTTGGAAGATACCATATGGCAGTGTGCACCACCTCCTCCAGGCATAAGACATACACACTTCTTGATATTTTAACCAAGGCTGCCTTCCACAGCTTACAGCCTCCTTCAGATATGATATATCATGAGCAACCATCACTGTACGGTTTCCTTTTAAGCTCTGCACAGAATATATGTGTACCATAAAAACTCAAATGCAGTTCACAATTAGTTTAAGGTCAGGTCCTCCTGACCTTTCTTCTTCCTTGTTCTTCACCCCCAAGGCAATAACCACAGCAGTTTGTGGGGTGTTTCTTCTGCTTGGAAATCCCAGGATACATGGGACATGCACACCCAAGCAACAGCAGAATCACCAGCATGTCATGCTCACTGTGCACCCTGATAAACTGGACTCATATGGAAAGTCAAACCACAATGCATGCAACTACCACCCATGCTGTGTGTGCACAAGAGGGAAATACCCATGATGAATTAGTCGCTACCATCATTCCCTTCAACATACTTGCATCCTTATCTCAGCCTTTGATTTCCCAATTGTAAATACATAAGAAAAGTTCCCATATTAAAACCTTAGCTCAGCATGGGGTAAAATCAAGGACACAAAGACATCACTTTAAAATGTCTCTCTGTACAGGTCAGAGCCATCCCCAATTTCAATTAGGCTGCAAAAACTGTTTCCACTTTCACTGTTTCATGTTTCACTCCCTTCTTCTCACTGTGCTAAGAAGGGCTGCTTGTATTCCATGAAGTGCTCCTTCATTGCTCTCACATCTAAACAGAAAAGGATTTTCTATGACATTTTAGAAAAGAAGCTGCATGACAGTTAGTTCCCCTGTAGGTCTGTCAAGATGCATGCATACAGAGCTTTTACCTTTCAAATCTATCTCATATTTCTGTTAAACAACTCAAAATTTACTGTGAGGGTGGCAAGACACAGAACAGGTTGCCTGGAGAAGTTATGGCTGCCCCATCGCTAGAAGTGTTCAAGGCCAGGCTGGACAGGACTTGGAGCAGCCTCGTCTAGTGGAAGGTGTCTCTGCCTGTGGCAGGGGCGTTGGAACCTGATAAGCTTCCAACCTGAACTATTCTGTGATTCTATGAAATTCAAAAGTGCACTGGTGAGTTTGAAACCACAGCTCTACATCTGCAGAAGTTACAGGGGCAGCAACTTGCTCTGCATGCTACAAAGGAGTGGGATCTTTGTTAGCAATGGGCTTTGGGCCACAGCAGTGTCGCACACTCAGCAGACTTGGATTTAGCACTTATACAAGTCATGGGGAAAAGCCAGTGATTTAAACCAGGCAGATCACGGACTTATTTCTGAGCTGTGGCAGCTTCTCTCTGCTGTCCTTGCCAGTCCCTGCACTACAGCAGATTGGAGGGGCTCTTTCTTGTGCATCTCTTCTCGTTGCATCGCCTACCAAGGACCACTGGTGGCTGCAGTGCACTCTGCCTGCCTGGGCACATCACCACCCTCCCCTGGTGCCATGCACCTCACTCCCCACAGCATTTCACCCTACTATGGCTGCCATGGGAAGGGGGAAATAGAGACTCCTTGGAGGGGGAAGCTGTGATTCCAGGCTCTGGAATTTTTTCCAAGTGAGTTTATAGATGGGGATGGCTCTCAGGGCCTTTGGTGGGAAATGCAGGTGTTTTTCAGGGATTTGTTTTCCAGCGGAAATATGCAGAAAGTGAACCCTTCTCACATACACAGAACCTTCAAATTAAAACGAGTTTTCAACAAATGCCCCAGCCACCTGTAAAGGCAGCTTGTTTTCAGAACTGGATTCCCTGGGAGCATTGAGGAAAATAACAAAAAATGACAGAAATGTGCAAGCTGATAAAGCAAGCACTGCAAGAATATCTTCATCACTTTCATTCAATAAAGCTAGCAGATGCTAAGTTCAAAGCAAGGAAAAGGAGAGCATCCTTCAAGCAACACTCACTTCAGCTCTGGGAATAGTTACTACAAGATGTAGCTAAAAGTTTATACAGACTTAAAAGGTGATGAAATAATTATTGAAAGGAGAATGCATCCAGGGTTATAGATACCAATTCCTGTGCAGGTGATCCCCACACCAAAACTTGCGGAGGCTGGGAGAGCATTTGGGAAACTATGACTACATGCCTGCCTTGAGGCTATAATTTCCTTTGAGCACCTGTCATCCAACGATGAGAATGCGTTCTGAAGCTGGAAATACCTTTTTGTCCTGGTATGCTTCAGCCTTTCCTACACTTTGGAGGAAGGACACCGCAGGAAGTGAGTGACTGGCATAGGGTACCAGGCATGAGAGTGTGATGCTCACCTGCTTCCCATATTTAGTCGAATGGTTACGCCCATCCAGCCAATATGAGCAGCTTCCCATCTTGCCCATGAAGCGGTTTCAGTGATGGACAGATAGTGCAGAAAGATGACCAGGGCAATAAAAACCACAGATCATCTTCTGGCAGTCCAGAAAGCATTTGCAGTCAGTCTGCAGCCCTCCAGTGTGCTCTGCAGCACTCCTGGTCTTACACCCCCCTTCAACTCTTTCTGCTGTGGGTCAAAATCTGCGCTATTCTGCACTTAGTGCTCAGCAGCTGCGATTAACCCGAGACTTCGTAGAGGGAGGAGGGACTGACCTGGTGGTGGTGCCCATAGAGAACAGCACTCAGCAGATCCCAGGGACTGCTGACGGTTAACGCTGGACTCCAGCGACACCACAGCACGACCACCCTCAGCTCTCCCACCACCCTCTCCCCATGCTGGCCAGCCCCGCACGCTCCCACAGCGCTCTCCCGACAGCAGCCTGCAGTGCCGGCCCTGCCCGGGCTGCCGGCAGGTCCCCGGAGCTGGCCGGGCACCGCCACCTAGGGACGCGGCAGGAGAAGGCTGCGGCACCCGCGCTGCGCGCCGGCCGGAGCGCTCGCCTGCAGGTGCGCCCGCAGGGTGCTCGGGGCACGGCTGGAAAGGAAAGGCGAAGGCAGGCAGGATGAGAAGCACCGGCTGTGGCATGGGGGGACATCCGAGGTGAGAAAAGGGGGAGTGCTCCAACACCTGCTCCAGCTGGCACAGGCGGCCAAGCACAACAGCTTTGGGTACTCTTCTCCTTGGGGTATTCTCGATTTGTTTCTCCCCTTTATTCTGTGCCATTTCCATTGTCAGTGTCAATCGCAGTGATGCTGAGCACATGGCTGAAGACCCATCTGACAGCTGAAGAGCAGATTGGCACCTGGTTTGCACTGTTTAAAGTGCATTTCTTTTCTTGGAGTTATTCTGACTAAAAGATCCAGACACACAGTGTAGCATGGGTACTGCACCCCATTTCATGGTGCAGTCATGCTTAGTCATGCTCCTAAACCCACCCCTGAGTCCCACCTGTTCCCGCTCCCTCTAGTTAGGCTGGGGCTGTATCCTTCCTTGTACTCTTGTGCCTGCTCAGTGGAAGACCCCCTTCTTCCCATCCTCGCCTTTGTGCTGCTGTAGCACCGACTGGTTACAATCCACAAAACACTTCTCACCCCTCTAGTGCCCCTCTCTCTACAAGCCTTCTCCCACAGACATCAAGCCAACAGATTTTTCACCTTTGAAATTGATCTCATACTGCTGAGAACCTGCTGAGAACCTGCATGAAACCAGAAATTACCTTTCTGATCAGCCTGAAATGCCTTGTCCAGCCATGTAGAGGTTACAGTGGTAGCACAGTGGTTTGGAGATTAGGAAAAGGAGGGGAACTGTCCATCAGAAAAATAGTTTTGGCTTAAATGGCATGCAGAGCAGCATTCTATTTGCTAACCAGGGATAATCGCATACAACTTGGAGTTACTCACCTCCCACCAGAAGCTGTGTGCTGGACTCTGCTCCCTCCTCACCACAGCATGCACAGATGATGTTTGGTGGGGTGATGTATCCCTGGTGTCCCATCCATCTCTGTGGTGCTTGCTACCTTCTCCTCAGCCCTTTGGTGCAGGGTTGGAAAACATCGCCATGGGCCTTGTTTTGCTATTGTTCCCTGTCAGCATGTGGGATAGCTTTCTGGCACTCTCTTCTGCAGTGAGATTTTAGGACTTCCAAAAGAAAAGAGCACTCTCCTCACTGATAAACACACAGTATAAAAATTGTTTCAATTAAAGCAATTTTGAAAGGCTCTGCTTTGCCTAAGAAAATAAACAGGGTTCAGACCCCGACTTCATGGGGTCCTGAGTGACAGAAGTAAAATTATGAAAAGGGTGCCAAATCCATCAAAATGCATGTGCACTACGGGAAGGCACTGAGGCAAAACATAAGACATGCATGAAAGGAACTGCTTGCAAAGGGCAAAAGAGATGGCAGCCCCGAAGAGGCAGCCAGCACACAGACAGGAAGGGGAGAGGTGCTTGCTGCTTCTCTGTATTCCTGCCACCGGTTAGTGTCAGCCAACCAGTAACAGCAGCTTTCCATCCTGACCATGGGTGACCACCAGCATGCAACACATGAGGGGAAAGATGTCGAGGTGGAAGGAAAAACAAATCAGTGTCTGGTAGCGATGGTAATCAGTAATCTCTATTTACACCTTTTCCATCCTCTGTGTCCTCCGTCACCTCCCAGTGCTGCTCTTGCAGCGCCTTCCCATTGCCAGTCTGGGTAGGTGACGTGTGAGGGGACACCTCGAGTCCTGCCACCCTTCACCTCAGGAGGCCCACAGAGTGGAGCTGTTCTTTATGGTATTGATGATGATGGAAGGGAGAGGCAGCAAGTAGCACAATGTGTGTGGCTGGACATCCGAGTCATCTTGTCAACTGCATACTCAGGTTTCTCTGGACCATGTCTTGAAAGGAAACGTGAAGGCAGGCAGAAGTAGAACAGCTATTCAAGAACTGCATAGTGCTACCACAGATCCCACTGATGCCACTTGATGCAGGCAT
>JBCJKH010023323.1:17083-30024 GCA_039877255.1 Loriculus beryllinus | reverse complement strand
TTCTCTCCACAAGTCCATTTGAATCCATTTTGGCTTTCTCGGCTGAGCAGCAGTCTTGAGCAAGAACATTTGAACTCATCTCTTATCTGAAGTATGGTTTTTACCAGTGTTTTCTACACCTCCTCAGTCCTTGATTAAAATAATACAGAGTGGTATAACTTATGTTTTCATGCCTGTTATGTAACTAAAACCACCTATATTAAAATAATCCTGTCGCCAACACCTGGCTGTGATTCTTTTGGGTTTAGTTTTTGGGGGCTTTTGGAATCAGAAAAGTTATTTTTCCCTTATTTGTTGTGAAATATTACCTGGGAAATGCTACATATGCCTTACAAATGCAGTGCTATAGGGCAGAAACAAGGAAGCAGTCAAGGCGTTATCACTTCATCAAAATATAAAGACAATGGCTTTTATTGATAAAAGCTTATTGTGTACTTCTGTGCCCTTCAAGTTGAATAATGCTGAGCTGCCTTCTTCCACTAAGAGTGCATGAATTTATTACTTGTTGCCCAAAGGAGCTTTGGCTGCCCCATCCCTGGCAGTGCTCAAGGCCAGGTTGGATGGGGCTTGGAGCAACCTGCTCTAGCGGAAGGTGTCCCTGCCCTGGCAGGGGGTTGGAACTGGATGAGCTTTAAGGCCCCTTCTAACCCAAACCATTCTGTGATTCTGTGACATGTTCATCAATAATGGCTTTCATTTCAAGAAGCAGATTAATTTCTTGGTTCTTTGATTTTTACTTTTAAGATCATTCAAGTGATTGCTTCCACCTTTAAATTGAGTTCTTCTCTGATGCTTGGGCTGTTTAAAAAACAAGTTGTTTTCCTGGGGTACTGGGAGACTGACAGCTGTACATGGAGCCCCAGCGTG
The DNA here is from genome assembly GCA_039877255.1 of Loriculus beryllinus. Lineage (NCBI taxonomy): Eukaryota > Metazoa > Chordata > Aves > Psittaciformes > Psittacidae > Loriculus > Loriculus beryllinus. Next base: position 29,157 of record JBCJKH010023323.1, on the reverse strand, counting down.
TCTGCGTTCCCTTTGGTGTTGAACTGGCCTCTCCTGCAGGCTCCTGGTAAGATGAGAAGCTGGCAAAAAGCATAAAATGGAATTCATGTGTGGCTGGAAAAAAGATACAAGTGAGTCTCAGACTCTTTATCTGGCGTCTCCCGTGCTGAAGGAAAGGTTTCTATCTCTTTGCTCAATTTAGACAGAGATTTTGCTCCAGACAGTTTTTTGCCCCTCACTGTGCAAAACCTGTCAGATCCTTTTCCTGACACTTTCTCCCCCATCAGTCCCTCAGAAAGACTTCAAAAGAGATTTTTTTTCCCTATTGCTAAAGGAACCAGACATGGCCTTTCTCATTCACCCTGCATTTGAAGCATTGATAAGTAACATGTGGCTGGCTCCAAACTGGAGACTTTCCCAGCCATTTAAGAAAACACTGTTAATAGCTAAGTTTTAAATGAAACTATAGGATTGTTCTCCCTTCTTTGCAATTACTCTTTTATGTAATATATCCAAAGAGTTTTGATTCTCTCCTGTCTGAAGCAGTCAGAATTCACTACTGTCTTTCGGATTGACACATATTGAAAAGAAATGTCAATTCTAAAAACTTTTCCATATGGGAATGGTTTCTTTATTCATAATCTGTGTCACGCTGTTTGAGCTGTAACTTTCTTTAATGCCTTTGGATCATCACTGTGCGGAGCACTTATTGCAGGAGTGCCCTAGCAGAAAGAAAAACATTACTTTTAAAACTTGAGACTGAGTAAGAGGAGCCTGGAATGGAAATCCACTGTCCTGCCTAATTGTTTAAACCTGCTACACACTTGTGCAAAGGTATGAACTGAGTGGCCTCTGCCATAAAATGGAACTGGAACTTCATCTTCAAAGACAGGGTATGCCTGAGGACAGCCTCTGGTCCTTTTAATACACGTAGAGCTCACTTGAAAGGCAAGGCTGCCGATGAGGAAGAATGTAACCAGGGGGTTTTATGAGCTTATTCAGTAAACTCCAATCTGGTGCATCACATTATTGCTGGGAGAACACAATAAAACAACTGCCTTTTTATTTCCTGCTCTGCCTAAGGAGCAGTTTAAAAGCAAATGGTATAAAAATACAGGAAGATGGAAGATTAATCTAAGTCTGTGCTCAAATATACCACCTGAATTGATTTTTCTTTTAAAATAATAATAAAGCCCCTGAGCTCTTCCTGAAACACAGAGACTGGCTGCATTATCCCCCAACTATTTAACCTGGTTAAGTCAAATTCAGTGTTGGCTCTTAGCTGCTGGGCAAACTGCACTCCCTGCAGCTTCTGTTGTCCCACATGTGAGGAGGGCTCACACCCTGAATATTCAAGGGACCTGTTGGGGCCATTTTCTAGAACCATCTCACTAAACTCTAAGTAGATTCAGCAAGTTTATAAAGTTGATTTTGGTTGGGTTTTTTCCCCAGTGCCTTTCTCTGATATGAAATGCGTTTTTACACCCCATTTAGCATTCCTTATTTGGCTAGAAATTAGACTTTTAAAATCCCCTTACACACGGTATTGTGGAAGAGGTGAAGGTAGGGCAGAGTAAGACAGTTACCAGAGTAGTTTTGTGTGTTACCGAAGTAGAGTTGGCAAAAAATGTCCCTGTCCTACTTAAAGACAGTCCTTACTGTCCCATTCACACACACATGGTACTGGGGCATATCTATTTTGCAGCACTGGTGAGTAGCTCAGTTCCTGTTTGCATGGCTGCTCTCAACCTTGTCCTGTACTGGTGAGGGTTGTGTTTCTAACCAGGCTGCTATAGTTTTGGTGCTTTTGAGCCCCTGGGCTTTCTAAGTCTAGAGAGAGGCTAGATGTTTGTGGGACTATTTTAAGCATGCTCCTAAAAGCTTCCTCCCCACCCCTTAATGCATCTTTCAACACGTCTTTCTCCATTTTCCTGCCAGCCCTCACCCTTTAAGTCCAGCAAAGAGGAACTGGGATGAACACTGGCTCAAAATCCCTTTTGAGAGTGCACCCCTTCCTGGGACTATGCAAGTAAAACTGTTCAATAGGTGTTTACTTCTGTGTATACTGCATTTCATGCAAATATGGAGAGATTGTATTCCCTGTCTTCTGTCAGTTACCAGCCCTGACAGAACCACACTTTAACGTTCTAGAGGCCTGGGATCCTTTACTGAGGTCTTTATTGTCCCCTCTGATCCTCATGGTCAGGGTGACGTTTCTTATTTTGGTCAGGTTTTAATTGGGGCTATTTAAGTCACCCAGGTGGGGCTCTTCAAACATCAGTGACTCTACATAATCCTGTCTGCATGAATGATGAAGCAGAACATGGGGTACAAGTGTATTTCTGTCTTAAATGCCTGTTCCCAGTAAATATTCATAAAAAGAAGTTGGTCTAACAGTCTGATAGCGAAAACAAAGTTAAACACGCAGCTGGGCTCATGCACATTTCATAGAATCATGTAACCTGATATACTTGGCTTTCCACAGTGGATCAGTTTGAAGCTTTTTTTACTCCTAGCATGAGAAGTTTCAATGCAGAAAAGTCTGACTTAATCTTCTCACTACATATTTATAATTGCAGACAGTAGGATTTGTTCATGCAATATCTGTGTCCTGCATTTTCTCATATTGGAAAAAGACCACTACATTCATCATGAAGACTGTTGAATTTTTTTGGAGGCTTTCATTTGTGGGACTTTTTCCTCTGCTGTTGAGATAAAGAGACTTTCTGGAGCTCAGTTCCTGTTTGCATGGCTGGTCTCAACCTTGTCCTGTACTGGACGTGACGGTTGTGCTGTACCTCCTCCACCTCTTCAGCTTTCCCTGCTGGTGGTAGTGTTTGTGCTGCACTGTGACCGCTTGCATCAAAGCACTGGAACTCTGCCCAGATGCTCATAAACAAATGAACTACAATGTGGGATGTATATTGTGCAAGCTAAAGTAATCAAAGAGAATATTAAAACAGAGATAAAAAGAGATCCTGTTCAACATTTTTACAGTTGTTGCCTTTCTTCCAAAAAACCACTTGCTTTTTGTGTAGCTCTTGTTGCTTTGTTACATATGTGAAAGGGTTTTGTGGTTGTTGATTGTGTTTTTAATTGTTATTTAAAAATCACAATCATTTTCAACATAGATTGCTATTATAAAATAGAACCTGGTTATCTGTACCCTCAGTACTAAGCTGGGCGATCTCTTGTCTCACAAGAACCAAACCCAAAGTTTCTCTGGCGTGTTCAGTATAAGCTTGAGGACTTGCACTGCTTTTCTTTGTGATGGAAAGCTGGAAGAGGAGAGCCCAGTGGTTGAGGATGAGGAAGCTTTTAAAGTAAAACAGGAAATCATCCCACTAGGATACTTGCAGAATTGCTGCTCCTTCTATGATTTATAGTAGTAAGGAAGGCTTATCCAAGATCACTCAGCCTTTTAAAATGGGAGTAGAGCACTTGAAGCAAAGACTCTGCTTCCACAGGCATGCTGCTAATCCCTGGGTTTGAACAGGATTTTTGTAGTAACTACTTCTCTTAGGAGAGAGACATTCAGGGTTTCCCAGCCAGCATATCTTTTGAAGGCATTAGTTTAATTATGTTAAAATCCTGAATTATTGGTGTCCTTTTCTTTCTGTGTTCCCATGAGGGCCTGGAACGTGTTGAAGAGTGTTGGACTGCTCTTCACAGTTTTCCCTTTCCGATACCCCTATTGTGGAAACAGTTTGCTGGCAGCAGATAAGTTTCTGTATCTCATTGCCTGTCAAATTCCTCAGTCCCTGTGATAAAGCAGTTTCATGCGAGACAGAAGGAGGAAGAGGACAGCATTCATGTTAAGTCTCTCATTGTAGCAGGGTTGGAAGAGCTTGGTGGGTATCTCCAGAGGGAATTGCGGAGGGTGGGTGCTGCCAAGCACAGAAGTGCTGGAGCTCACCAAATAAAACCCTTGTCCTTTTCCAGTTGACACAATTAGGCTGCTAAAAGTTAGTAGTACAGCTTGTGTTATCAAATCCTGTTAATTGTGAATTAATGAAGAGCAGCTCTGCAGAAAAAGAGTTGATAGAATTATTTGCAAGCTTGTGACATGGAGATCAGATTTTCAGCTCTTTCAGTGTGATGCTGGAATTAAAGCACTGATTCAGAATTGCAGGCTGACATATTTTAAACCAGTAAGCTTGTAATACAAGAGAACAGACATAGCTTAAAGATTCTTTTCAAAAGGCAAAATCATTCTATTCTGCCAGCACTAGAACTGTTAATAAATGGGTTTAAATGTGTCACCCTACCTCTACCACAAGGTACTTAATATTTTAAATTGCTCCGTAGCTTAGGAGTAAGGCTGGCCTTGATGGTTTAAAAATGCTGAATGTTTGAGAGCACAAAAGAAGGCGGCAGCTAGATGTGTATCAGCTCAACCCTGTGACTTTACCATGGAGATTGTTAGGTTTTTACCCAGCCTAGTCTGGTTTGGCTCTATTCATAATCTGAGTGCGTTGAATGAGGAATGAATGTTTGAAAATTGTGCTTTTTCCAAAGTAGTTACAAGCCTTAAGACTCTCTTCCACTCAATACTGACTTAATAATTTCAACAACAGGCTGTGCTTTTAGGGGTTCCCCCCCCCCCCCCTTCACTCGCTGAAGTGTATTCAGTAATGGTACCTCCTTAGCAAATGTTGATACTTAGAAAGTCAGTTTAATAAACACACAGCTTTTTGTTTGCCCTTTGCTGAGGCTGGATTTACTTCCTAACAGCTCAGTTCTAGTAACATGAGGGGTTTCTGTCTGCTAAGGACCAGTGACTCCTCTCAGAAAAGAATCTGTTAAATGTGGAACTAGTTTGAAGCTTTGGCTTAGCTGTGCCCCTTGCCATGGCAGGTTGAAACAATGCGAGTCAAGTTATTTGCAGCTGACTCTCTCTTAATTCTGTTCCTTCTAAAAGGCTTATGCTGTTAACTGAGACTTTGCAACACCACAGTCTTTTCTGGTTATCAGTGTGGAGTGCTAGGAAACGTGATTTGTTTTGTGTCATCTTTAGGCTGAGGAGAGTTTGGGTTGCAAGGGGTTGCAAGTAAAACAATCTCTGACACAGTGTAAGTGCGAGGGACTTGTTCATGCTCTGCATTCAGGATCTGTTTTCAGTGGGCTGCTGTTACCCGGTTTCTACATCTTCATGTAGAGATATGTGGAGCTTCATGTCAAACAGTTCGGTTTGAAGCTTGTCTATACAAGTAATTAGAGTAACCTATAACTGCTTCTCTTAATTTTAAGTTAAGTTTATCCATGTTTCTGGATTAACAGTAGTGTAGCTACACAAATCAGTGAGTGATGGTTGCTGAACCAAATGCATTTATTCTCAGCTAACAGTCTTTAAATGGTCTCGTGCCATCCTTACAATTATGTTTGACACAGGCTGTGACTTGAGATTGAGTGTATTCTTCTAAAAAGCTAAAGCAGTCAAGCCCCCCAGATATTACAGTCTAACAACAAACCAACCCCCTTTGTTTGCATTCTGTTTGCAGTCTTTGAACAAGTGTTCTTTAAAAATGAGGAATTATGCAACACATGTTATGAAACATAACTGTAACTCAGAAGAGTTCCAGTCCTAGTTGTTATACATTGAACAAGTTGCCTTGATGTTTGGAACAGTAACCTGCCACCATGAAGATACAGCAGTTGCTACCCTGAATGTTTTCAAAGGAGGAAGCCTGTAGAAGGCAGTCACTTCAGTGTCACTTTTAGTATGGTGGCCTATGGGATCTGGAATGGCAAAGCTGGTTCTTTACCTGGCTCTCAGTCAGTATGTTTGTATGGTTGAACTGAAAGTTTACTGGTAGCATCTGAGCCAGGGAGCTGAATGATGCAGATCCCATGCCAGCCTTCTGCCTTTGCTAGTCACGAAAGTGTGAATACTTGTTATAAGGGAGTTGAAGCTTGCAGGTAGTAAAGCAGCTTTTAAAGACTGTGTGTTAGAAGTTGGGTAAAACATATACCATCTATCAAAGTCATCCAACTTTTTGTTGTGGTTGTCGGTACTTTTTAAGAGGGAAAGAAGGTTTTATAGCAGAGTTAAGGGATCCCTTAGAAACAAGGAAGCATCTTTCAAAAGCTGAAGCTTTCTCTAAAGAAAATAGAAAGGAGGAAAAAAACCCTCTCACAAATTAAAATTTAAAGTATAAGAAGTCTGGCCAAAAGATATTCTGAGAAACAATTTGCTAAAGATATGGGAGCCTACAATAAGTCATTTGAATTGAATCATTTCAAGTACATCAGAAATGGACGTTTTTTCCAGACAGACTGGAGAGCTGATAGATGACTAAAGTGTAAAAGAAGTGCTCGGCAAAGATAAGGTGCAGAATGAAAGCTCAGTCATTCGTATCCAAGTTGACTTTCCTGAGAGATTTTAATGCAGGAGCCTTGCTTCGTAGGTGCTATTTTGAGCATCGGTCTGAAATTGAAATGTTGGTAGAAAAGATATTTAAACTAAAAGAGAGTAGCAAACTGCCAGGAGTAGATAACGTTTGCCCAAAAGATCTTGAGGTAACTGCATGCGACAGCACTGATCTGGGATCTGTTACTTCAAACTGCTGCAGAATCCGAGGCAGGAAAATAGGCAAACACATTTTTAATATATTAAAAGCATTCCAGAAATAGTCTGGGTACCACAGAGCAGCAGGTCTGTACAGGCAAGTTGATATATTTCAGTAAGAACAAAGACCTTGGAATTGGTAAACACAGCATTTATCTCATGGGTTGGGGGAAGGCACACATGTGCATTTCAGATAGATGGGCTTTAGCCTTATGGTGGGGCATGGAGTTAACTGGTGTCAGATGCAAAAAACACCATAATTTGTTCTGTAATCATATAGGTAAGTATATTTTTCACAAAGTTATAACCTAGAAACAGTGTGCTATAGTGCAATGCATAGGATAACTGGATGTCAATAAATAATTGGATCATGAAAACTAGTGGACTGTCATTAACTCCATTGCATCAAGTGTATTAAATAACCTGTATGGAATCAAAATCTGTGACTCACAGTGTGTGTTACATGTGAATTGCTCAGTTCTGGTCAAGTTCTGACCACAAGATGCGAATGAGGTTTACTTTGTGGTGTATGTGGCATGGTCAGTAAGCAGACTGCTATGGATTCTGCCAAGTCTGAATTTTCTCCCATTTTCATATGCAATTGGCACAAATCAGACTGGATGTGTGGCTTTTACACTGCTGGTAACACACACTTTCTGATAAGAGGATACAAAATGAAAAGGGTGCAGTGTTATCCTGGCATCAGATACAAGGATTGAGGAAAAAAGGTGGGGTTTTTTTCTGACTAATAGTGGCTTCATGCAAGTTGTTCCATGGGTACAACCTCCTCGAGGTGTCTAGCCGCATGCAGACCAAATACAGTTTAAGTTTCTTCCATGTAAAAAGTTTGCATTGGAATAAACCATCAGTTTTTTTCCTACTAGTTCATCATAAGTGTATGAATTCATGACCTAAATGAGGAAATGGGCATTTTATGAACTTCACTTTTTCTACAAAAGAGAAAAATACCTAATTAAAAGAAGGAGCTGTTTGATAACACTTGTTTCAATGATGTCTCCCTTGAAGGGGTAAATAGTTGCACAAAGCAGTAAAGCTGTGTGCTGTGAGGATTGTTTGTTTTTCACCTATCCTAAGCAGGAAGAACTTGCATTTCACCAGTTGTATGTAAAGTTGCTGATGACCTGTGGATTCTTGAAAATAAGTAACTGTGGGGAAAAAACCCTTAATACCAATTTGTGTAAAAAATTTTTATACTTTAATGACTGTGAAATAGCTTTAAAGTGAAATAGATTTACTAGAACAGCCAAAACTTCTGCATCTGTCAGATGTGTACTAATTTTATAACCAAGAACTATAAAATATGAGGAAAGGTTACCAAAATGCTCAGGTTACAGCCATGGAAACAATTTCTTTGACTGAATGACTTTGGGCAGGTAGGCTGTAGATAAATTCATGCCATTCTTTTTAGAGCATAAAACACCAAATTTGCTCCATTGTTGTTTTGCACACATTGTGTCATATGGAAGAAAGCATCTGTTTGTAGGTGGGTACTGATACGCTTGTGTGACTTGGAAAAGTATTCAGAAATCATCTTCACCATAGCTTACAATGCTGTGTGTTTGCCATGAATCATGCCAATTCCACCCCAGATCATCTAGCTGTCGTACAAGGAGGTGAGCTTAAATTAGCTTTTACCAAACACGTTTCAGTGGAGTGCATTCAATACATTCCACTGCAGTGAACTCCATGTTACAGTGAGTATAGCAAAGGCCCTGTAGCGGGCTGATGGGTATTGGGGGGTGATTGAAGCTTTAACTCAGCTTTCAATATGAACATGTACAGGATTTCTAGTGTGAAGGAGGACTTTGCTTATTTACCTGTTATACCAACATTGAAATGCACAGGCTTAGTACCATGTTCATGTCCAGGAGTGTGAGTTGTGTAATGCGTTTGCTCATTTTTGGCTCCATTTCTTTCACGATGGCAATAATAAAATGCAGAAGACAGTCTTTGTACAGTAGCTTTGAGCATTTATTGAGAGAGGGAGGGGAAATATTATCATTCCTTTTGATCTCTTTTATGGGACTTGTTAAACACCATTTTCTCTTAGATTTGTTTGTTTTATAGTAGTCTCCATGGACATATATTTTCCTAGTTAAGTGAATTTGTATTTTGATCACAAACTAAATAAAATTCAAATCTCCTATGTTTCCCTCGTTCCCCCTCCCTTCGTATTTCCTCTTGCTCCGTTCCCTGCACGTTGAGGGTCTTTGTGTTTTTTAAGGAATTGGACATGTATTTTCACTTAACGCTTGTTATGTTAGCAGCTCCTGCACTTGGTATTCTGAAAGCTTGTTTGTGCCTGGTGACATATTCTCACAGCATATTTTAGTCTACACTCACGCTGCTGCCAGATCTTGGTATTTGCTTGGTGCTGCTAAGTACTTGTTTTATACTGTGTTATATCGCAGTGCAGAATATCAGTATGTGATATGGCTTACTGACTGGAGCAGTGTAAAAGACCCTTTTACCTCTGAAGTTATAGAGATGCTTAGATAAATGTACTACCTGTCATGCTGTGTGAATTGCAAGAATTTGATGAGTAGGCTTTTGCTTTTAAATCCATCGTTTGCCATTTTTTCGCCCTCCTTGGTATCTAAAATAGCGAAGTTATCTCTTCTTGTGTGTTTCCTCAGTCTTGCATCTAGCTTGCTAGTGGTTTCGAGCAGCATGTGTCTTGCATAACTTGGGATGTCTGCAATATGGATGTCTGCTTGCGAATTATGTGCCTCTGTTGTAATCGCTGCAAGTCTACAGTGCAGTCAGTGGAGTCTAGAAAATGATTTGCTTCATCCTAGACAGAATTCAGTTAGACAATCCAAATGGAAATAGTTGAAGTTAAGCAAAAAGAATCACTCTCTAGGACCTAATGATTTCACAAACACCAGTGTTGAACATGAAGATATTAAGTTTCTGTAGCTCATACACAGTATGAATGATAAATGAAATCCATTACTTTAGGACTTAGGAATTTTCTTTTCAGACCGGGAACTTTTAGACATTGAGCAACTTTGCTCCTGATTCAAATTCCGGAGAGAGAAAATCTTAAATCATCCCAAGTGACTCACAGATTATTTAACAGTTAAGTATGAACTCCTCTTGCAAGTTCAGATGGGCACTATATATCCATAACCATTATGTAATGTTAATATTTCTAGGCACCTTCCGTATATCAATCAGTATTCCAGGGTATGTGCTAAGTATTGTCTATTTGTTTGCTGGTACTTTCTCAGTGTAAGGGAAACTTCCTCATGTTATGACTGAATGTGGAAACTAGAGGGTTTCTAAACCCCTTTTGAATTATTTTAGTGTAAAATTCTTTGCTGTGTAGCAACTCTAAGAGCTAAGCACCATTTAAAACCTCACTACTACTCGCCTGGTAGTCTATTTTGGGATGTAACTGGTACACAGGCTTTGTGCACCTTCTGCATCTGAGTTTTAGTCTGAGTCACTTGAATCTCCAGCTTGAAGCCTCATGCCTGAGTCTAAACGGTAAATCCTTAAAAGCAGACAGATTGTGTCCTAGAAGTAAATACCAGACCTTCCCTGCTTTTAAGCAACGCATAGATAGTGGATAGATTTGCTGCACAAGAAAGAATTTTGCTCTGGAGAAGTGAAAAGAGAAAAGACTGCTCAGCAAACAGGTGTGTTTAGTTGGCCAGTTGGTTTGCATACACCTGCAAGATTCACTTAAAGGACTTCTGTTTGTAGTTACTGATGCAGTGAAATTTACTCTGTTGGCACTTTGAACATCATCAGTATTTTCATGGCCTTCTAGCAAAATATTGCTGAAAACTGAGCCAGAGAAACAAGTCTGAAATTGATAACTACTGTTTTAATAGCTATTATAGGAAGTAGGTTATGGTGAGAGTCATTTCTAAACTGCAGCTTACTGTTGCCATCCCTTAGTTTGCTGAAATACCTTTGATTTTGCAGTAGGTCTAATAAAGCCTCTAATTCCTCTGGGATTTTTAGATTAAAAACTTCTCTGTTTTGCTGCTTAAGTATAGTTTTGCCTCGTATGGCCCAATATTTTGGATAAGTAATATATTTAGCAATATATAGTAGTAGTAGTAGTAGTAGTATCGCAGCGTTAATGTGAAATGAACTAAGCCCTGGAGAGCTAACCTATGTGCCTTGGAGGTCTTGGCATTTCTCAGAGAAACTATTCCTATGTGCCCTTGCTTCCACCTCCTTCCCCCCCCCCCCATGACTTCTCCTGCAATGTAAAACTGGATTGTTCATGTACAGAAACTTTCTGTGTATTTTTCTAATATGTGAGAAAGTCGGGTTTTGCTGTGATAGGCAGCAAGAAATCACCCCCCAATGGATTTGCCCTCTGTGGAGCAGCTGGAAGTGAAATTACAGGAAGAATGATGAGTGCTATTCTTGCTTTCAGGCAGCAGCGGAACTATTCCTGCAACAATACAGCTCGATTACTTACAGCCTAAAATGTGCTATACTTCTGATTTAAAAAAAGTTGTGCTGCTTCTGTTTACCTATTACTGAGTTACTGATTCCTAGGCAGTAGGTATTTTAAACCACTTGCACAAATTCATACTTTCCAGGCAGCCACAGGGTTTTGTATTTACTTTACTTAGGAAACTGCATTACTGAAAGTCTGCTGGTTTTGCATGACAACACCACATGCTTGTGTAGGTGTAGAGATGATACCAACCTTCCAGTAGCATAGGTCTAAACATTTGAAAAGGTTATGTTCAAATACTTCACTTAGCTTTGCTAAAAGAGTATTGGTCTCACATTTGTTTCATTACTAGATGAGCGCAATATCACATTCGTACTTCTGCAGGGTGTTTTTCTTTCACACAGTGGACACAAGCTTGTAGTTCTAGCAGACCCTATTTATTCAGTAAGATACACAAGATGGTACTTCAGCATAGCTTTTGTAAAGGGAACAGTCCCTTAATAGTTACTTTTTACCTTAAGTACTGGTCTTGAAAATGGTCAAGTCCAAATATTTTATTAGTGTTATTTTTCTGCATACCTGTGCACTTTGAGCTGTTGTCCCTTGCTGAGTGGTCCAGCAAATCCAAAGTGACCTGCTATTACTAAAGATCAAAGGAGCTGTTTTTAACTGATGGTGGAGCTGAAAAAAGAAATGCCAGTAATATATATTAGAAGAGTCTTGCTGTGTGTGGCTTTACCCAGAAAAAAGGAATCCATATGGATGACTTGGAATTTTTAAATGGGGCAGGCTTGGGTTAAGGGAGGAAAAAATACATGTTGTTTTGGAGTGGTTTTTTTAAAAGGTTACAGGGAAAAGATGAGCTGTGCATGTAGTTTATTCCAAAATTGGATGAAATTCAGTTTATTCCAAACTGGTCAGTTTATTCCAAAATTGGATGAAATTTCCAGGCACTCAGAGGGGCAGGGTTTGTAAATGTTCCCGATTACATAGAATCATAGAATGGTTTGGGTTGGAAAGGACCTTAAGATCATCCAGTTCCAACCCCCCTGCCATGAGCAGGGACACCTCACACTAAAC
>JBCJKH010023323.1:0-16983 GCA_039877255.1 Loriculus beryllinus | reverse complement strand
ACCTCCTTGGACCTGCTGGTCACGCTCCTTTTGATGCAGCCCAGGATACGGTTGCTTTCTGGGCTGCAAGCGCACACAGCTGGCTAATGTTCATTTTCTCATTGACATCCTTGATTTATATATTCTATGCCTTTCCTAGAAAACAAAGGTTGGCATGAGAGGATTTTATTCATGGGAAAGTCTGAATTCTGCCTTATGTTCTGGAGCTTCAGGGTGGCAAGATTACTTACCAATTAAGTAGTAACAACTGAAGAATAAGCCTTATTTTAATGTAGATGGAGCCAAGTCTTTAGCAGCTTTACTGTGAAAGTACTAATCCCAAATAAAAGTAACGGCTTTCGTGAAGTGCCCCAAATCTACGTTTGGGATCAGCCAACATAAATGTCTTGGCAGAGCTGGTATAGGAACTTGAGTTTCTGAGGTTCTCTCACCTTGTCCCTGTGTGGGTAAGTAAATATGGTGTCTGTCCTGCATGCCGAACCTGGCTTTGCTGGCAGCTCCCTATCCCTATCCCCTACTACCGCCGCCCTCTCCCCCAGAGAACTTTATCCTCCTAACGCAGATAGGCAGTGCTCTGGTCTGGATTTCATTTCTTCTTCTTTAGCTCCATGCGGTCCTGCGTGCATTCCTAACGTGTTACCAACAGCACACGGCTCTGAAAGCGCCGTATCAGCTTTCAGTGGCGAAAGCTCGGAGAGGAAACAGGCCGGTTCCTCTGTGTGCAAACAGCTGGGCAGTTGTGGATGGAATTAATTGCTGATATACACTGGCTGTGTTTTTCTTCTTTTGTCATTTCCTTTGCAGCTGTGAAAGCCTTTGAAAACAGCACAGACTCTCTCGGCAAAAGTACTGAAGTACATGAGCTTATTAGGATTTGCATACAAAATACCACCTCTCCTTAGCTCTAACAACCAGCACTGCTGACATGGATATTCAAATCCAACTGCATCTTCCAAAAGTAATTCCTGATTTTGGGCTTCCAGCTTGAAAAAAGTCTGCTGCGGGGTTTTGGCTTTCTGAAAGCAACATTCAATGTTTTCTGAAAATAGGAGTCTAAGTGGAGCATTGGAAGTAATCCGTTCTGAAAATAGTTGGCTTCCATCTCTAGGCTTGGAGCTATTATATCAACTAGCCTGATGCTGCTTTAACCAAACGTGAAACAGTCAAGTTGCTGAAAGTCGTGTTCCTGGCCAGCAGTTATGGGAAATTTATCACGAGGTTGGAAAATACACATGTTATCAACAGGGCTGCATGTCTGCCTCCAGGCTTCACCCAGCCCCTAACAATGCAAAACAAACCACCCATCACAAATCAAAAAGTGCTGTCAAAAGTAGATTCTGAGCACTAATGGTGTCAGAAGCTGCAGAATGCTGGGGTTAGTTGTAAAATCAGTGGAAAAATGTGTAGTACCTATTGTTGAAGATAATATTTTGTTAGCTTCCAGCCTTTATGCCCCACAGATATTTTCCTCTTGTTTATTAAGCTGTTCTAGAAATACTTCTGTTTTATGGAATTATTAGGCATCCTCTTCTTAGCAGGCTTACTCTGCCATGCGGTTTACTCAGGAGAGCATCTCTAAGCACTTTCACCACAAAAAGTACAGCTCACCTAGGGATACAACATAATTGCACACTGTATACTTACAAATAGCCTGATACCTAGAATGGTTTGCTTATTAAAACAAATGCTAGAGAAAGTTTTTGTTGTTTTAAGACCAGGTCCTAATAACTAAATAAATGAAGTTGTACAAATATGCTGAAAATGTCCCCAACCAGCTTATGTTGTGCAATTACTTCTACCACAAGATGAGTATTTCAAAGGTCCCACTGAAACCACGGCCATTATTTGTGGTAAGAAATACTGCACAGAGTGAGGAAGGGCTGACAGACCAAGTTCTTAAAAATCAAATAATTTTTTAACCAATAATAGAAAAAATTAACGTTATACAACTCATGGAAGGAGCCAGGCTTGCAGTCACAGCACCCATAGCAGCCAAACTCTTAACGTCTGTGTGCCTGTACTTGCAGCAAAAAGAGAGGAGTGCATCCTAGTGTTTTAGCCTTCTACCCAAGGGATTTCTGCTGTGCTTTCATGGGTGTCATAGCTAATAGCACACAGGGGGACACCAAACCAAGCCTGGCTCACATGGCAAGCAGGAAGTTCAGCTGTAGTAACTTGATTGTGAATCTGAGCTGGAGAGTCAGTATGTTCAGACTGTGGCTGTTACATCAAAGAATACAGGCTGCCTCTTTGAAAAGCTTCTTGTTTTTATAGCTACACAGAAGTTAACTATTACATAAGTCGTATGTTATACATATGTATGTAGGTGAGTATATAAATGTATGTTGATATTTAAATATACATGCATCATGGGCAGCCTGCCCCGTCTATGTCACATTAAGTATTTTTTGGCAGGTAACAACTATGGAAACAATTAAAATTCCTGTGCAGCATCAGATTAGTTATTTTTTGGGGAGAGTGGGTGGCATTTTGAGGGAAAAAAAAAAAAAAGCAGATCTGTTCTTTAAATCCAAAGTGTAAAAACGTTCTGGAGGTTTTTTTACCAGAAGCTCTCTGTCAATTTGTGTTTTGACAGAAAGGTCTTACTGTCAGGAATATAGTTCTGGGGTTTATACTGTGGTGTAGTATTATTAAATACTTAAATGATGGAGCTGCAGTTGTTTCTATGGCCAGTAACCAACTGTGTCCATTTCAAGGCACTAGACAATGGATGGGAACAGTGCTCTGAACTGCCCCGTAGTGCAAGAAGTTGTTAAAGTTTAGAAACTCTTTGCTTTCTGCTCTGGCTTCGTGTTATTTCCTGATTCACTTCAATATAGCGTCTGTCTGACTGAGAGATTGAAAGGGGCAAAAAGCACAAGCAGTTTTTAAGAACTTGTACAGTAGCTGGGCAATTTAATTTCATCCAGCGTTGAAAATCCTGATCCCTGTGGGGTTACGTGACAAGTTGGTGGCGTGATTTGTTTTGCAAACCTATAAATGAGTTTGTGTTTGTGAATCTCTCAGCTGTGGTTTCTTTCTCCACCCTTTTCTCATGAATAAACTTGAAAAATAATTCAGGACAAGATTTCTCTGGACTCGCCACATTTGATGATATCTTTTTCAACTGTGGTCTTTATATACATGCGCTTCTTAAACAATTGGGAGGTGCAGTGCAATGTGCTTCCTCGGAGGGAGGAACTCTGTTAGTAAAGATGACTAATTCTGTGAGAAGAGTCAAGCACACAAAATGCTAATGCTGTAGCTGGGAGGAGTCTGTAGCTTTGGTTCTTAACTCCCTTTGGGTTTTGACAGTGACTTGGAACAAGGAAGTATTCAGTCAGTTATGGTGAAACAGGGAAAAGATTTCAATCCTCCTGCCAACTAATATACTCTCATATTATATATACTCTCAATATACTAACAAGTTCAGTGTCTTAATCAACCACCTGACTTGCTACATGAAGTAATTGCATGCAATTAATAAATATTTTAGCTTGTTCTGCATGTGATTTATAAGCCTTAGTTGACTAATCCAATACATCGTTGCGTGAGCTTTGTGTAAGAGTGGGTTCATTCAATAAAAAATAAAAGGAGCATTTAAAGAGCCTTTTATTCCTGTCATAAAGATGCTTTGTGCTATTGCCGTTGTGTGTTTGACAGCACGGTTGGGGATGGATGCTGCAGAAATTTGTCTTGTATTTTGGTTGTCTTCTATTTTGAGACTTGCGTGATTTTTATCTTCAGTGTCGTGCCATGACTGGTGAGTTACAATTTCTGTGCTTGAATGGGGTTTTCCTGTGGAGCTAGCATCTGTGTCATCCATAAATCAGTTACTCTGTTTCCATCAGTCGTTGTGCATATTACAGGGGTTTGTTTTAGGAAATGTGATCAGATTCTGCTTCCACTTATGTCCAGGAGAGCACCAGCCTCAGTGGAACTGGGCTCAGAATTTTCGGTATATACTGGCACAACCAGTACATACAGAGCACAACCACATCAGGCACAGGGCTGATTCTGCTGTGGTGCTGCAGTGGCCTTTGAGGTTTGAATTTTACGAAGCAAAATAAATCAAATACGCTTGGTTTTGTTTCGTGGTAGGGTTTGGCTTTGGTCTCTTTTTTTCAACTGATCGTGAATAGGTAATCTTGATTTAATTTGGAAGATACACTTTAACCGATGGCTCTGAAACAGTGCAGCACCAGTCACATGGTTACAGCTATTGTTACACTGTAGTTCTCTATCTCAGTTTATTGTATCCAAGTATTTCAACTTCTGTGAATATGTGTGCTAATGGACTTTTATCACGTGCATGAGTAGTAGCAGTCTAGACACTCTCCTGTATTAGTCATTGCAGTGGGAGATAATAGCGAAGTCTATTCTCATTTAAAACTATAGCAGAATACATCAAGCAGCCTCATTAATCTATACTGTAATGGCATCTAGTGTCTTGGATTACATCAGATTCTCATGATAAACACATAACCAGCTATGGAATTCAATTTTCTGATGTCCAAAAAAAGGCAAAGCACCCAAGTATTTTACAATAAATAAACTTGAACTAGGGAGAAAAAATGAAGAAAACTCTTATAATTTCTAGTAGGTTAATCATGCTTCCAACATCTGGAACTAAGGTTTCTCTTAAATGTAGTTCTGAGATTTGCAGTATTAATCCCAGAGTTTTTCTGAGGGCATGCAGAGCTTAGCCTAGGAGTTGGATACTCAGTCCCGGCATTTGTTTTCTGCATTGTTCCCACATTCTGGCACTCCGCTCCCTTTCCTCGCCTCGCTGAGCACTGAAAGGGACATAAATTGACATAACTAGATTTTTCTGCCTGGTGCAAGGGAAGCAGCCTGAAAGATAAACTTTAACCTATCATCCTGTCAACAAATTTGCATTGTTACAGAAGCAAGAATTTGTATACTGCAGAGTCAAGAATAGTGCAGGGACAATGCACTGAGATAGACAAAGTGCATATCTGAAGTTATATTATTTTCAGCCTATAAATAGGACCTAAGCATCCCACTCTTTGGTTTGTTTTCCCATAACTGTAGCATAAGAAAAGTTCTGAGTATTTCCACTGGCCTAAAGTGAGGAAATCTTAAGAACAACCAAAGTTGAACGAATTAATGGGAAAATTATGGAAGCATTTGGTCTGTTGGTCATGTTGGGATAGCTAACTTTTCCTAGCAGTCTATACTGTGTCTTCAGCATGCCACAGCTCAGTTATGCAACCTTGGGAAGTTTCTCTCCTGTTGAATGCACTCTTCCTTTATTAAGGCTAATGGGAGTCATGTGTTGGTGTCAGTGGGAAAACAGACCCTTACAAATCTTTCTGGTAGATTTGGTGGAAACAGAGCTCACGTTCATTATTGCTGTGTTCTGGGCAGTTGGATGGCTCATTAGCAGGATGTTAATGATGTTCAGTGCACTTCTTTATTGGATAAGAGGATGTGGTGAAAATATAAAATTAGTGACTTTTCAATCTTTTCATTTCCTGTATTGCTGGATTAATTTCTTCCTGTTGTGTCCTTTCTCTCATCCCAGTACTTAAGCACTGTTCTCTTTAACCCTGTGGATGTGATGCTGGGGGTGCTCCAGCCCTGCTGTTGGGTCACTTTGCCCTAAGCCTTGGAAACTTACTACAGCTCAGTAGTAATCATTATGTTTTCAGTCCTTCTAGAATTAAATGCAGGAAGCATAAACATTGCTCAGGTAGGAGCCAAATTCTAGTGGTGGGACCATCATGGTAATATCATAGAATCACAGACAGGTTTGGGTTGGAAGGCACCTGAAAGCTCATCCAGTTCCAACCCCCTGCCATGGGCAGGGGCACCTTCCACTAGACCAGGTTGCTCCAAGCCCCTGTGTCCAACCTGGCCTTGAGCACTGCCAGGGATGGGGCTGCCACAGCTTCTCTGGGCAACCTGTGCCGGAGCATCACCACTCACAGTAAAGAATTTCTTCCTAATGTCTAATGCAAATCTCCCCTCTTTCAGTTTAAACCCTAACCCATTACCCCTTAGTCCTTTCACTACATGCTCTGTAAAAAGTTGTTCTCCAGATTTCTTGTAGGTCCCTTCAGGTATTGGAAAGCTGCTCTAAGGTCTCTCCTGAGCCTTCTCCAGGCTGAGCAAGTCCAGCTCTCTCAGCCTGTCTCCATAGCAGAGGTGCTCCAGCTCTTGCATCATCTTCATGGCCTCCTTTGGACTTGCTCGAGCAGGTCCATGTCCCCCTTGTGTTGAGGGTATCTATAGTGACAGCCACATGCAGAGGTGGTAAACCTGTTTTTTGCACAGATCCATAGGGCAGGGCCTGTGGGCAGCAACAGGCGAGAGCCACGCCACTGCTTCACTGAGCAGATGTTCCTGCAAACTGGCTGCTAACAAAAACAACCCCAGCGAGTCACAGCCCGGGCTGCATCCCCAACCTCCTCCTCGTGACGCTGAGCCCTTGGCCAGTGATGGGAATTCGCTTCCCTTCGGAAGACTGCTTTCGTTTTATCTCACAGAGGCCACCGCAAGAGAACAATAGGCTATTAGAGCGTTAGAACAACGGGCTGTGACTGACCCCTCGTTGCTTCGTTGTGCAGGGGAGGCTAAAAGGAGAGGCTGGCTGCCCTCGGAGCTCATTTGGTGGCCGGAGCCTGGGAGCCTAGGCTGGTGGTGGGTGTGACATGAGGGTGGCCATGAGGGAGCATAGATGGGCTGCCCCCTATGAAAGGGAAAGAAATCAACACAGAAATGGTGTTGGCAGAGAACAAGTGGTTTGTTTGGGGGTTTTCTTCCTGGCATAAAATCTGTCTTTATTCTTCAGCTTTGAAGACAAAGCTATGACATAGTTATTTTTGTCACTGTGATTGTGGGAATGGCTGAATCACAGGCAGAGTTCAGTCACCAGCAAAAAGGTGCTGGCCTCCCCAGTTTCACATGCAACAGGACAGGCAGGGTTTTACCCCCCATTAGCTGATTTTATCATGAATGCAGCCATCATTCTCACCGAAACTGTGCATATCTGTAAGCAATTAGATAAATGACACCATTGATATCATGAAAATCAGAGTCAAACTTTCTGTCCTAGGAATTTATTGTTTTAGAAGAATAAGGATATAGGGGAATACTTTAATTTCAAAAAAGGTATGCTTCAGGTATATGTGCCATTAGTCTTAAAGGTACACTTTTATTACAAGTACTCTTATTTCAATGCTGATGAATTATATAGAGCTGAAGAGTGGACGTGAGTTTTGAAGATAGTCAGATGGGACACAACATTCAGCTGTTTGCCAGTAGCTTCTCCTTCATAAAACAAACTAGTTTCTTAGTCCCTCTGCTTTCACTTATACACATTACCCTTCACACCACCACCACCAAAAAGAAACCAGCCCTCCTGATGACATTTCACACTGTCTGGAGTAGTATTTTCCTGCCTCTGTGGCTGGAGGAGGAGCCCACGCAGTATGTGAGTTATTTGTAGATCAGTTGATCTTTCCATGGTGAGAAACACGGTGATTAAACTCGTTCTCTTTTCTGAACTGGTGTACCTGTCCCATGCTAAGAATTTTGTGTGTTTTATTTTAATGTATTTTCCTCAAAATGCATAATAATGAAGAATTGTGGTTTTCCCTTTCTTGGTAGTTATCTACCCGTTATGTAAGTATATTCCCCAGTGCCGTGAGTTGAAGCCTCACAGCTACTGCCCTCGCTCTGCATCTCTTGAGTTACATCTTATGGTCCAAGTACTGGAGACTTTCTGACCAGTTTGATGTGGGCCAAACAGGCTTTCCGTGCAGGAGGAAATATTTCATAGTTATGATATGCACCTCTATTTATTTGTGAATGAGTTGAGGACAAACAAGCGATGGCAGCAGCTGTGCCATGTGAGTGAATGTGTCATGAGCCTGCTGGGTAAGGCATAGTGAAGGGCATTATTCCGCTGGGAGGTTGGCACTGGGCATGGCCCTCCAGACTTGCCACAAAGGATTTTCTGTTTGACATGGAACGCAACAAGCACATTCAGATGTTAGCAGAGAGTTGCCATGGAAACCGTGTAAACTGTGATGCTAGCAGGCAGAGAGGCAAAGGTTATGCTGTTGCACAGGCCCTTTTGTTTTCTGTTTAGATGTGTCAGAGCAGCTTATTTCTTAACTCATACTCTGAGCCTATGTAACAATTTGTTCAGATTTTTGGTTTGGCTTTATTTATCTTTGAACCAAGCATTTGTCATGGTTGTAGCAAGGAAGTCAGATGAGCTGCAGGAATAACAATGAGACTGTGTTTTGCTTTTTTTCCCTTTTATTTAACAGGGAATAACTTGAATATCATGATTTGAAGCAGTTTATCTTTTTGTTAGTGATAACAGTACAATTTGAAATGGAGGAACAGGGCACACAAGAAAATAAATCAAGCCATTCTGCCCCTCTAGTGCAGTTCTCAGTTCTGTTGAGTGCTTTTATTGCTCAGGTAGAACTCTTCCAGGTTATCCTTCACTGGCACTTGGGGAATTTTGAATGCTTGTCTGTCTTCTCTCAGAAGTATGAACTTATGCTACTTATAGATACCAGTTTTAACACTGGTTAGCCTTCAGCTCATGCTGCTTTTAAATTTATATTACAAATTTAAATTTCCAGATGTATCTATTGCTTTGTGCGTGTTTCAGGAAGTGCTACCACCCTGAGCGTTATTATTACTAAAATAAAGAGAAGTATTGGCTCTTCTATACAATTATCCAAGTTCCCATTTGGTGGTCCATGTTTCCGTAATTGTGCCTGTTCATAGGTTCAGGTTAATTATTGTGAAAGGTGTTTTTTTTAGTGCCTGAACTCCATTCTGTGCTCATGCCTGGGCTCATGCTGCATGTCAGTGAGAGGCCTAGGTACCTGCTTGTTTACCTGTTGAACAATGTGATCTTACCTGATCACACTGCATGGTTAGCATGGTTTAGTGTGAGGTGTCCCTGCTCATGGCAGGGGGGTTGGAACTGGATGATCTTAAGGTCCTTTCCAGCCCTAACTATTCTATGATTCTATTCACTCCTGCCACTGAACTTGTGAATCTATTGGATGCTTTAAGCCAAATTTAGTACAGGTAATATATGGTTGGAAGAGAAAGGTGTAGAATTTTGGTGCTGAGGTTAAACAGAAGTATGAGTTGCTTGTTCCATCTGATTGTAGGCTAATGACTAAAAAAAGCCAATCCAGTTTAAGTGTAATTAAGTGAAATTGTGATCAGTTTGCAGAACCAAGAGACAACTTAAATTCTCAGTTTTGAAACATCTTATAATTTGCTACAAAAAAAAAATATTACTTCTTAGGTGTATGTTTCCATCTAACATAAGCAAGTAGCCTATAGGCATTAACTGTGTTTCCAAACAATGTAGTTTTAAAAGGTTGTGCTGTCGCAATACACAAAGCATCACTTAGTCATTACTCTTTGTGTATGTCCCATAGAAGGACGAAACAGCTGACTTGTAGCACTTCCTGTTGTGGACAGTAGTTTCTACTACAGAATGGAAAGGTGAAATGCACCCTTGTTGCGTTACAAGGGTAGTTGTTGACTTATTTTGGGGCTGTGAGACATGCCCATAACCTGCTGCACCGTGCCAGGAGGAGCCAGGAAGGGATGGACTTGTTTGTTTAGTTATTTATCTTTCTCTGTCTCATGTTTTGCTATTTAGATATCAGATGTGTAATTATGAAAAGCTTTGTATCTATTGCCTCATTAATGTGACGACTAAAAATGACTTCAAAGCAATAAACCAGTTGGTATGGCTCCATCCGTTTTTGTCTTCTAGAAACCACTAGTCTTCCAGTCCAATATTACACAATTGCAAACAGCACTTTGAATAGAATATGAAAGTGAGCACAGGACAGACATAACAAAAACCTATCTGCAGGTTCCATATAGCATAACTGTATAATTGTGTTCTGTGTTGGACAGGGATTGTGCACCAGGTAGGAGTGGTTTTCGTGATGAATTCCAGCTTTCTCAATTTGAAGCCAGAAGTCTCAAGAAAAAGTCTATTCACATAGCACATGACTTTGCGTGCTTTTCATCACTTTTGCCTGACTGCTTTGCAGTACAAACTCTGATTAGTTTTGATAATTTATCACAGGGAGCCAACATAATACTGATGAGGCAGGCAGAAATCAGAATCCCATAGCAATTTGCCAGAGAATTAAAAAGAACAAAAGGACAAACCCACAGCAACCCACAAATGGCATCTTAAATGCTTGTTCCAATGTATTCTGGAAGCATCACTCAATAATTAAGATTTAAAAAAATAGAAATCCAACTATTTCTCTGCCCAGACTAAAGCAACAACTTAGCAAGTTGGAACAATACATCTTAAAAGGGGGGTACTGCCCAACTCTAAAAGCAGCATCCATGCTACTCCTCCAGAAACCTTTGAGACCAGATGCTGGAGACCAGATTCATCCTGCAAATTCCTTTTCCCCCTTTTTGCATTAGGAAATGAGTTCCAAAGAAGATGTGGTTTATCCACGTCCCCACTGTGGTTAATGCAAAGCTCAGGCTGCCCTGGGTCAGCAGCGTCCTCAGCAGCATTCCAGCACGTCTGTGGAAGCTGTCATGAACAAGCCTTTGGCAGGCCTCTAATCGCCTATTATCCAGCACTTGATTAATCAAGTTTTGTGGTATTCTTTGGCATGTTCTTACTTTAATACAGAGATCTTTAATTCCTTGAACGGTGTTGGGTTTTTACAGATGTTTAAAAAAAACCAACCCGAAACACATCAGTGAACAAGATAAGTGAAAGACATAGATGTGATTTACTTTCACTCCTCAAGCAGATGTAATCTGCGTGGCCCCAGATGGGGTGTTTTTGTGCCATCAGTAATTTTCTTACGGTATAAACTGAAATACCTTGTTTGCTTAGGATGATTTCTGTGAGCTATTCAAAACTAAGCATCACCAAAGCTCAGAACGTGGTATCATTTTTCTATTAATTGTTTTTTAAACTGGGTGCTTTTGATTCTTAACAATACAACTGAGAGAGAAATTTGTCCCCGTGTGTCTCTGTGCTCAGACTCTGAACTCCAGCCCATGGGTAACATGTCTGATACTTGTGTTCAACATAAACATAGGCAGGTTTAATTGCAAACAGGCAAATACCATTTTCGGGCCAGGTTTACAAACAAGCTTTGGAAATTCAAAGAAAATAACTTTGATGTTATTAGTTTTATCTAAAAGGCAGATCCATCTAATGTATTTGTTGGCTTCAGAGTATTCTTGAAACCACAAACAAAAAACCAGTAGAAGTCAAAACTGAAAGACTTGTTTGGGGAAGGACTTGAAGGAGGGAGAGTGTTTCATGCTGCATGTGTGACTGATCAAAGGCTGCTCGTGCCTGCAGAATTATAACCAAGGAATGTGCAATTGGGCTTCTGAGTTGCTGGTGCTACAACTCGTTCAAGTACCTGGTTTGTTTCTCCTCTAAGAAAAACTATGCAACAGCTTTTCTTCACTTAATAGAAAGTGTCTTCCAAGCTGTCTCTGGTGGATGGTGTGTGTCTGTGCTGCTTTGGCTGCTAGGAAATTCTGTCCCCGGTACATTGGGTTGGCTCCTCTTTAGATGAAAATATTCATGCTTCATGCAACTTCTTGGGACAAAAGACAGGATGGTTTAAGTCTCAAGAAGTGTGCAGTGTCAGGCTGACTTTGCATTTTATAAAACAACCATCACAGATGTTTGCAAGTCCCCAGGATTTTGTGTTACATGCCGGGATGCATCCATGCTCTGTGATACTGGAGTAGTGTGTTGTGGAGTGTTTTATTTTATCCAGGCTTTCAGTGCTCATGGAAAAAGAGAATTATGGGATAAAAGTAGATAACTGCTTGCTTGCACTGGAAAATAATAGTAACCTAGTTTTGAAGTATTTATATATTCTGCTTTTGACGTTTAGAACACTACTCTTGGTACTGTGTTTAATGCTGACTCACCATAGCTCTCACTGTGAGTCCTACCAAAGCTTTTGTTAGTAAACCTTGTTCAGCAACATGCTGGCTATGGCTCCATGCACATCTGCTCCCTCTGTTCAGTGCTGTGGTTAAGTCCTATGACCCTCTGGCTTCAGACTGCCTACCTTGAAATTCAGTGGAGTAATTTTCCATTCCTGAAGGTGTAGAAGACCTTTGGCTCTCTAAATTCAATTGCTTTTCTAGTACCATGAGCAAAAGGTGGCAGAGACAAGCAGCAGGTCAAATGCAGGCCAAGTCAATTGAGATTAACGTACATACTTATATAGGTTAAACTTTGACTGCAAATGGAACTTTTTGTATTTATTAGTTAGGTAGTTGGTTTGGTTAGTTTAGTTATTTTGAAGCAAGCTGAAGACAATATGAGCAATGTGGGTAAACACAAAGTGTTGCTATGCCACTGTAAATCCTAGGGAATCCCCTGAGAAGGATAATTAAAGCAATATACTTTGAATGCAGCTAAAGAAGTAGCTGCCTTTTGAACTTTTAAGGAGGGCCTGGCTTTGCCCTGAACATCCATGTGGGTTTCTCTGCTCCATGCTTTCCCCTGTCCTCTTCCCCTGGATTACTTTTAACCCTGATCCCTTTGTGTGTCCAATTTAGACCATAGCTTCATGGAGAAGTGTACTAGCACAGCTAGGGGATATCATTTTGAGAGGTGAGGAGCTGAAACACCTGGGTAGAAAGAGGCAGGATCTCCTCAAGCCAGCAAGGAGAACATGAAAAACTGTAGCGTAAGTTGTTCTTAGCTCCAGTCCTCTACAGATGATCATTTTGTTTGTAGTGGGCATGTGCCCATAACCTCAGTAGAATTCTGCATATTGATTAACTTTTTTCATGCTGTGTTTTAACATCATTAACATTTACATTTCCAAATGGTGCAAGGAAGAGAAAAATTATCCTATGTGTTAAGGTAAAACTAATTCCAGTAACAGAGAATAAAGGGAAATCATTTGGAGACTGAATGAGGTGAGAAAATTGTTCCCTATGGCATCTCATGGCTGAGACAAGCTGTCAAAGTCCCACCATCAGAGCCCTCCTTCTACACCTCAATTTGTAGCTTGCTTTTTTTTGAGGATATATTAGAGTAAGTGTGGAGCTTGCTTCTCAAGATGCCCTTGTTGTTTTCCATGCTTCTCATGGCCAACCAGTAGCAATGTGCCTGTGCCTGGGCTTGGCTGGCATAATTTGTTGCACACTTTCATTGATCCCTAACATTACTACTTTTAAATTACAACAAAAACCATTAAAACAACCATAGCATTCTCACTATGCCTGTTCTTCATGTGTGAAATCAGTACATGTGACTGTCTTGTTCTATCTAAAACATTCTTAGTTTTTGGGTGTAACTAACATAAATCAATGCTGTTGTTTTGTGTTAAAGTGAGAATCTATGTACAGGTCAATAAAATGTTACAATTCCATTTTTGAGAAGCCAGCCAATGTGTTTTAACCTCATCAAGCTGACAGTGGTGTCATAATGCATATTATTGCTCCTTATTTAAGTGTATGGTAGAGTTGATTCTGAGATCCCCAAGTGAACTGGGGGGAATCATGCAGGGTGTGGTGCCTAATGTAAATAAAGATACAATTTGTTCTGCTGACTTTATGATTGAAGGCCTGGCACAATTTCATCTGTTCTTCAAGTCTCCAGTTACAAATGTCCCCACTGAGATTAGCTGTTGGCTGGGTTCCTCACTCCTGGCTTACGAGTTACGGAGTGCGCTGAGCTGCAATTCTGCATGGTCAGTGCGTGGTGGTGGGATTAAATGGGGTCTACACTGAGCTAGTGGTGGTGGTAAAGGTCAGGACTCAATGTGAAGAGGGGGAACTCCCGAGGTTTGGGCTATAAAAAGGTTTGGATGTGTGCTGCCATGCATGAGACGGGTTGTTCATGTGAACATTTGTAAAATCCAGCAGTTGCCTCACGTCCGTCATCTGCGTTACCCACCACTGCAGCCTCTGACCCTCCAGAAAAACCCAGGAGGCAGCTGCTTTGGCCATGACATTTCTCAGGATAATAAAACTACCATCAATCAAGAAAGCTGTTGATGTGCTCTGAGATCAATAAGAGTTTTCCCTGCTCTCTAATGTCACGCATGGTACCAGTAACCAAGAAGGGCTCTTGCAGATTGCTGGGATTAGGCCTTGTTACTCCAGTGGTGCTTTCCAGGTTGGTGTAAATCAACGGGATTTAAAAAAATTCTTTACATAACAAACTTGGTTCTTCTACTCCATAACTCTGTAGATCTGCATAAAGGATGAAGCTGCTTCCCCCTGCATCTGTGCAGTTCAGAGGCAGCCCAAGAAAAAAGGCACCAAAGGAAGTTGGAGGCTTTGCATTGCGAGAGAGGAAGAGTTGCAAAATGTGAACAGTTTTAACTGCAATCACCTTTTACAGTTACATGTTTTTCCTCACAGCTAAGTTCGTAGTTTATTATGGAGGAACCTAGGTTTCATCTTTTTCAAAGGAGTTAGGGAGATCTTCCAGCCATTGCTTATCTGTGTGGGGGGGTTTGCGTGTTTGTGTACTTTCACAGCTTAATACGGATAAGTACTAACTGAGTGTAATCTTTTAATTTAGCTCTCTGTTGTCTACTGACTGGTGAAATATTTTTAGTTAACTTAGCCACAAGTGCTTACGAAGATAAGCAGAGATAAGACTTAAAAACAAAAGTTGGTTGAAGCTGCTTTGGTGCTGCAGCATTTTGCATTTCATCAGAATCCTTAAAACCGTAGTGAAAAGCAGTTATTCCTTATTTATGTCTTACATTTTCATTTCTGGTTTTATAATAAAACTGAAATATGCATTTTGGGTTAAAGCTCCCTAACATTATTTTGAGGGGTTCCATGGCTCAAGTAAGTTCAAACGCAAATATACTTGCAGAGCAAATATCAGAGTTTGCTTGTCTGCCTTATTGACACTGACTCGGCAGGGTATCAGTTAGTATTGGGAATGGATAAATACAGGACATTAATTCCCAGTTAGTGCTGAGATCTCTGATGGATTATTTAAATACTCACTAATAATATGTATTACTTTTGTTCCATGCACCCAAACAGGTTTGATGTGGGTGGGTCAATGCTGTCAGCTGTAAAAGAAGGGTAACAAAACAAGGTCAGCCAGAGCTGAAATGCTCTGCTGGTTTGGGAGAGCCCATCAGGGCTGTGCTGAACTGTGGTCAGGCTCTCTGAACTGTGCTGTGCTGCTGGGAGCTGCTCAGGAGTGCCTGCACCTTCTGTGGTCCCATGGCCTGCTGTCACACTGGAATTACACGTGTTCTTGTGATTCCATCAGCTAGAACAACTGTTTAGAGATGATTCCCAGCCCATGGCAGGGGGTTGGAACTAGATGACCTTAAGGTCCTTTCCAACCCCAGCCATTCTTCATATACTTTTAAAAGTGATTAAATTTGGATGCATAGTTTATTCTCTATGATGTCTAAGCTTTAAGGTGGTGTTAGGAAAGAGCTAGTGCTTTTATCTCATAAAAGAGAGAGGCTTTCTTTCCCCTGGCAGCTCCTGTACGTGTCCTTAGCTTTCTGCTACAGTGAGGACAGCAGTCTTGCCTTTGGATAGAAGCAGTGTTCAGATATTTTGAAGTGATCTCATATCCTGTGCATGAAATTTTAATTTAATGCTGCTATAGGAAACTAGCTTAAACCAAGAGAAACTTACATCCTCATAACAGAACTCATTTTTATTGTGCTTTTTCATGAACTTCAGTATAACCTAAAAGATGAAAGAGAAACAGAGGAAAAGTGGGTGTGAGTTACGACTGACACACTTTTCAAGTCCAGTGAGTACAGAAGCTATTTGCAGTTTAACAAATAATCTAAGTTTTTAGCTGTTCTAGTGGTTTTGCTCTATTTAAGGAGGTGATTTATTTTAAATCGCCTTAGAAATAGTCCCTGTGTGCAGACTCAAAACCATTCTATAAGACAGTAACCCTGTGCACCCAAACAGAGGTGACAAGTATCAGCAGTCCGTAGTGCAGGTTTCAAAGTATGTGTAGACTCAAATACTTAAATAAAACCTACATATGAGCAAAATGTACCCCAGCTTTAAAGCTGTTCCTGGGAAGTGGCATTGAAACAGGTTGTTATTAAAAATAACAAGTAAATAAAAGGAGGGAATGTAACTATGAAAGAGAAAATTTCTTTTTAAAAGAACAAGTTCAGAAAAAAGGAGAAAACACAGCAGTGTAATATCTGTGGGTGACTGATCTCTTTCTCTTAAAGCAAGGGTTTAGTGACACAATCTATTGTGTCTCTTTAAAGTTACAAATGAATAGTTCTTATTTGCTTATATCATACTGTCATAGATAACTGGCATGGCAAACTCTGTCCAGCAGTAGATGAAGATTTATAGTGAATAACCAACATGTGACGTGTTGATTTGCTACTCTGACATTTCAGTGTTTTCTCATGGTGCAGCCATCCCTTTCCTGGTGCAGTGCAGGAGCACCTGTATGCATCATTCCACCAACAAACTCTGAGTTCCTCCTCTGTTACTTCTCTGTCACCACTTTGCTTGTGTGGCTGGGTTTATTCTGACCTGACTCTTGTTTAAAGAACATTATAATCTCAAAATGTTCTTATTGTCAGCACAACCTGAACATTATGCTTGTAAAACAAGAAACCATCATTTTATGGAGTGAAACAAGGAAGTCTCTACACTGCTGACTGCTTAGGGTCACATAATACAGCAGTGGAAACGGCCGAGTTACATGCAGCCTTTCCTCAGCACAGGAGGTTCTATACTGGCAAGATGGACCTTGGATCTGAACTCTAGAGGTTGTCCTTATGAGACTGGTTTTGTCTTTTCTCATGCTATCATCCAGAAAAGGGTAACCAGATAGGTCCGTCATCAAGGGAATCATTAAGGATAATTAAAAACTAACAGACAGCAGTGAGGGAATACCAAAATCTGAACAGTTAAAGTGCCCTGGGTCTACAGGGTTAAGCATACAAGCTCGTTTATGAGATT
>JBCJKH010023321.1:0-13375 GCA_039877255.1 Loriculus beryllinus | reverse complement strand
CCACACATATTTTACTACCTCCCTATCACTTGGAAATGGACCAGATTTTTCATTTCATCACACTCCAAATATGAGCTCTTTACCCTGACCATTTATTTTTATTTTTTTTTTTTATTCAGCAATACTTTAATGGTAAAGACCATTTTTAAAAGAAAAGTGAAACAAGAGCTTTCATCACTTTTACCTACTGCTCCATACAAACAATCCTTGGCAAAAATGGGTTAAGCCACTTAAACTTCGAACTGCACCATATAGCTTTCCCCAAACCACTGGAGTCGGATTGAAAATCAGAACAGTGCTAAACTCAATGAAGCATACTTTATCCCATTAAGTGATCAAGAAACCAAGACAACTCTAAATATGCCATTAAATGAAAAACATGGCATACAATTCAAAGGTATAAACTGATTTTTGTCTAAGAAAGTAGTATTTAGAAAAACCCCTAAGGACTCTTTGATCACATTAGGAGAGTCACTTCAGCCACAACTCCAAGGTCATGCCTGAATTTTCTTAAGTTGCTGGAATACTTTCATACAAATTTGAAGAGTGCTCTCCATTGCCTAATGCAATGGAAGCTGGAAAAAAGCCATCAACTTCAGCCACACTTGTCAGTCAAATATTAGCATTGCATTTGTTAAATAAAAATGAGCAACGACTTTTGCTCTTCTGTCAAAAAAGTAAAAGCTCATTGATTTTTATTGACTCTGTAACTTCCCCAGCGATCACAAAAAAAACCCACTGTGTTATTTTAAATCACACATATTAAAAACAGCCTGGCTGATTTACTTTGCTAGCAGAATACATAAGGAAGGTCTTCTCCAAGAAAAAGCAAACGTTGGAAAAAGACCGAATTCTCTGCTGAATGACAAAACAAACTGATTTCCTGTGGCAGACAGATCTTATTCAGTCATGTCATTTAATTTCTCTTTGTGAAATATTTGAAGGGTTATTACCTATGATGATCAAAAAAAGATATAGCTCCAAAAACATTAATGTCTCACATGCTTTATAAGGAGATCAAACAACAGATTTTCTAAGGCTGCATTAATAATGCAATAGTTGTATAACTGACTTGGCTACACCGGGGCATAAATTTAGGATTCAAACAGGCTTAGAACATATCAAAAAGTTGAGAAAGAAATCTTTGGGAGATAGAAAGAAGGTGAAATTTCCTCCAATTCACTTGAGGGAAAAGGAAATTTCTTCAAACTATGAAAGACAACTTAATGAGCCTCTGTAAACTTGATGTCAACCTTCAGAATTAAAACCAGTTCCATTAATCAAGCAGTCCTGAAGCAAAACCTTCAGACCAACTAGAAAAGAAACAAGGTTAAATGGAGCCAGTTGGGTAACTACACTATCATCCTCTGAGGTATCAGAGAAGTTATGACAGTTCACATGCTACAAAAATAAAGTCTAGAGAAAAGAAGGAGACGGGGTAAATGCCTCCCATCAGCCTGGAAAGAGAGCAGAACCACAGTGTTACCAGGAACTTCTGAGACTCGCATCTACTGGAATACCAGATTGAAAACAGAAACTTAAACCACCAAGTCAGAAGACTCTGAAACATAAGGGGGACAAAAATGCGTTGATTTAAAGCATGTAAAAATATTCATCATGGGTCTGTTTCTGAGACATTAACAGCAGTAACAATCCTGTTTAGAAAACTCAATCCTAACTCTAATCTACACTCTCCTGTTGGTCATCTCAAAGACTTGACAACCCAGATTATACAAAATTCCTGCAAATTGGTAGATTTGGGAATACTTTTATCTGATACAGTCCTGGACCAGAACAAGCAGATTTACTGACAGTGGAAGAAAAACGTAACAGATTCCTATTGCTAGAACAATGATCAAGTTTAACATAGCAAGGCAGGAAGAGAAATTGCTTTCAAATCCAGCAGCACAAATGTTTGTTTTAACTGATGCCAAATTACTAACAGTTTACATCAACAGAAGAATAAACTTCATTAAAAAAAAAAAAACAACCAGAAAACAACAGCACAACCCTAAAACTACGCAATCTCCATGTGAAATGTTACAGAGTAGACCATTCACTAGTTTAGTGATTTTCAAAACATTCACAGACACAAGCATAGCACAGTATAATCCCTGTCAGAAAAGTCATCATGGATAACTCAGACAGCTGATATTCCAAATAGGCAGCTGAATGCATTCAAACAGGGAGTACTTATCAGGATGAGTAACTCTACACCCTGCAGAAGTACTAAGCGGCAGCAAGAGATGAAGCCCAAAGAGCAGAGTGTTTCAAAGACATGCAGAAAGCCACAGGAAAGGACACATGGTAAGACAGAGAACAGGGCAGGGTGCATCGACAACAGTGGACTTGACCAAGGATACTCTGCTCTAGTTAGAACAGCTATCGCACAGCAGAAAATGATACATGAGCTGGCTGGCTGTTTATTTAGCAGGTACAGCATTACTTTCACACCAACATGAAATACTTCACCCTGTCTGTAGCTGCCTTTCAAGGCTTTTCCATGCAACATGATCTACCCTGACAAAATCCATATGCATCAAAAAAAAAAGTGATTATGAGAACCTGAAAGTGAGACGTGTTCAGTTTAATTGTGAAGCTCCACAAGTGACAGTACAGCAGAAGAGAGAATGAGGTAGATGTGTTATAGTTATTTTCAGCCTCTGAGCTGCAAAACCATAAAATCCATTTAATCATGGAAGTTAACTCTTTGAAGTAATCAAAACTTCTACGTAATAAAAATGCTCAAAGTTTTGAACTGGAGGAATCTTAGGCCAAGAGTGTGAAATGTTGGTAACCCCATCTAGCCTTGTGAACCGCGAAGCGTATCAACATTTTCAACAAGAGTAAATCATTTTAAAGAAGAGTCACCATGAAAGGTATTCAAAAAAATACATCTGCAGCATCAAAAGCTGGGATATCAACACCATTTATGACTAAGAATGCCAAAAACTTCTCCTACAGAACCTCACTGCAGTTGACTACAACTTCCAGTCTGAAGAGACGTACTTGTAAACTCTGGTTCATTAAAGGAACGTGGCACAGTAATAACAGCTCAAAAAAATTGTTCTCTATACATTATTCTTGTCATTTCCCATCTTCCCACACACCAGATACTGACATTTACTGCAACTCCTGGGAAAAGATTGGGCAGGTGAGAAACAAAAGTAATAATTGAAGATGTCAACTTCAGAAGCTTCAGGAAAAAAAAATAATCTTTATGTCATACTTATGAAATGTATAAGATATATCTGTATAGAAATATAGTTGTACATCAATAGAGATACCTCCACGTACCTAAGAAAGATCAAATATCTACATGCAGGTAGACATCCTGCGTAGCTCAGTGGATACCTGAAAGAAAATTTTAGCCAGGAAGGAGTCAGACAAGCATCACCGTGCAGCAACAGTTTTACAACAATATCAGAACAGTAAAGTAGTGGCAAAAACCCCACAAAAAGCCATGAATAAAATTCTGCCAAAGTGGAAAAAGGTGGCAGATTTGACCAAATAAAATCATACGCACAAAGGCAATTTAAGAACCTCTCAGACAGATGTTAAACCATAGCTCTGCAAGTATTTTAACGCATATTACTTTAGATATCTAAATAAAAGGAGAAACCCAAAACATTGTTAATCATCTTTGAATTCAGACTTCTACAGAAGTGCTGCTTCACAGAGAACAGTATGAAGAGTAAATCCACTACTTTTTAACTAAAAACCTTAGTAATTTAATTCGTATTCACCTTCACGTCAGTAGTCTGTCAGGTTACTTATTCATACTTATTCATACAAAGATCAATTAAAAGTTCTTGCATGGATCATAATTTTTTATTATAACATTTACACTGGAACAAGCAACTGTCACTTTTCATTCTTCCACTGTGCTGTGAATTTTACTGTACACGACTGTTGGAAAAGACCAAGCTATAACACTGAACTGAATGAACTGAACTGAATTTCCTTGCAAAAAGACTGCCTATGCAGTACTGTTATTAAAGCCATCACTGAATTTATTACTAAACCACGTATCTTCAGGGGTTCAACTATTTACTTCACCACTCCTCACAACTGCCAGTGATAACAGGGACAAAATCAGGACACTTGATTTTTTTAAGACAGCTTTTTATTAAAGTAATATCTCACTGTATATTAAAATAATAGAGTCAAACACATTGCAAGAGAACTTAGATGTCAGTAAGGAGATTTAGTAAAGAACAGTATTTAAAGTAAAAGCAAAAAAGTTACATCTAATTCTGCAGAAAAATTGTTTGACAACTCTAAGTTCCACAACTGTGCATATATACAACCCTGAAGACAACAGCCACTTGTGGGTTGTTTTCAGAATACAGCAGAACCATGTCACAGAAACAATTATTTCATAATAAAGTGTGTCAGGATAAATTCTAGAGTAGAATTGGATGGACTTTTTGATTGTTAATACTGTTTTTCTTCTAATGATCCAATGTAGTTTGAAACTGAACTCAGACCAAACAATTCTAAAGAGATAGAGCCCAGAAAGAAATGTCAGGTTCTTTCTTTATTTCAAGATACCTAAAATACACCAAACTTCACGTTCCCTTTCACCATAAATATCTTCCAAGCAACTTGGGTGTGAAGCATAAGGGAAGCAGCAGCTGGAGGCTAGAAGACAGCTGAGCATCTGGTAGAATCGATTTCCTTAACACTGCGACATAACACGTGCCATCCATTATAGAGATTGTTCACTTCACAGAAGTGGTGCGTCTCCTTTGCTAGAATCTATAGTTTCAAATGCTGAAAATTCTTGTGGATGAGCATGTGATATCTTTGGCAGGGTGGGAGTGAGAAACAAACCTGAAACACGCTCTTAAGCAGCTTAAGACCCGCAAGAAGTTCTACTAACACACTTCCGCTGGAGAGACCTATAGGGCTAGCATAAGTAATCATTGCAGCAGCATGACACTGAGCTAAAAGCAGAAAATGAAAACGCCATTTCCCAGCAGAGAAACAATAGCCTCATTCATTTTTTAAAAACTTAATAAAACATATAGATTTTAACATTTGTTTACAGGTAAAGAAAGGAATAGATATAGAATAAGGATGTTTTCTCCATTGTCTATACATATTAGGAGATGAAAGACAGCATACTGAATGGAGGACTGATGACAGCAAGAGAAGGGTAAATGCTAAACAGCTAATGGAGAAGTTTCAGGAGGAAAAGAATCTTGCTTTTTTGGCAATATTTTCTTTAAAGATTTGTTTTGAGGAATTAGGCCAGTCTCAGTCACGTATTTTCCTCAATTTTATTGTACAGATGAAAAGAATTAGAGCAATACATGGCATGCCTCTTGTACAGCTAAAATTAGCCCTTTGCAGATTAAACAGCTGTAAAAAGTCATAAGCATCTGATTAGCTTAACAGGAAACAGACTGCTGGGACCAGTGCACAAACACTACAAGGCTCTCAGAGCCCCATCAATATACCTTAATCCTGACCTGCCTGGCCTCACTGATGAACTTACTTTTGCCTCCACAAATAGCCAAAAGTCTTTCTTTTTAACCCACTCCATTAGGAAATTGTTGAACAGCTTTCAGCTGTAGACATTTTTTTTATGTCTGTGAGTAACAGCATTAGTAAGAAAATATATTTTATTAACCAGGCTTCTCTAAAAAAAAAATAGTTTTAAAACTGTATAAAATCTTACAAAGACTTCGTAAAAGCACATTTCATTTAGCCATTAAGAAAACCAAATAGTATTTATTACACATTAAGCACTACTATGCCCTGAGGTTTCTGCTTAGAACTCTCACATGTAAATGCAACTGATAAAATGGATATGACTTGCTAGCCAAGGCAGAAGCAGCACAAATGTTTCATCCTTGCTGTGATGCAGCATGGTATCATGCTTCTGATCTTCCTACATATGGAGAATAAATTCCTGAGAGGGCATTTAATTGGCCCTCATTTTACAATCTAAATAATAATGTAAACAGTGTAGGTAACCTTGTCCATGGAGCACCATAAAGTTGACTTCTTCACTGCACAGTAATGGAATGCCTTAAGGATAATGACAAGGAAAACAGGCAGATGTGAAAGCTGTGCCACCACAGTCAAGCTGAAATTCAAGACCTCAAGGGGACACCATCCTGTTACTCTTAACAAAGCAATGTTGCTTCACCAGCATTTTCATATGCATTTGACTCACAATTATATAGAAAAGATTGAAAATGCAGTGGTGTATCATACTACTTCATATGACATGGATGTGTCATAACAAATATACTTCCCTTCTTGCGCATAAGCCATCGGCATTTTCCTTTTAAAGGCAGTATCCAGTAAAGTCCACCTTAAAGACAATCTCACTATCAACAGGAAAGTTTATGAAGTGCCCCAATTAAGTATTTCTCTTCCCTAGTGATAACCTTATGCACTATAACAAGTATCAAACAGCCAAATTCACAATCCTTTTGAAATAAGTTCTCTAACAAGGAAGACATTTTCCTCAGTGTTTTCTGTATCAGGGCCAGAGACACACACGAGTCAGAGCCATCATACTGACTAGGGTTACATTTTTACCTGTAAACCCACAAAATGTCATAAGATATTGTGAAAGCAAAAGCGGACTGACTATTTTCTCTCATCCAGCCCTTGGCTCTTTCTCATAATTCTTGCTTTAAAAATGTAAGTATAAAAGAGTAGCAAGGCATTCTTGTAAACAACTGCTTTCTTGTCTGGACTAAGCACAATCCAGATTCACACTGAAAGGTCAGTGGCAAGGGAAAAGTGCAAGAAAGGAAAAGGAAACTAACAACACATCACTCTATATAGCATTTTTCGTAAAAGCAGCATTATTCTATTGTGTTTCTACAGCTGATGCAAGTTGAGAATAAAACTGCAGTCCCAGGTAAAGAGCAGGACATCACTGAAGTAAGTTTACAACAGCTGGAAAGGAAAAAGTAGGATTTCACTGACAGAAAGACAGTAAG
Organism: Loriculus beryllinus; assembly: GCA_039877255.1. Lineage (NCBI taxonomy): Eukaryota > Metazoa > Chordata > Aves > Psittaciformes > Psittacidae > Loriculus > Loriculus beryllinus. The sequence continues at coordinate 6,407 of JBCJKH010023321.1, read as the reverse complement.
AATATGATCACTCACATAACTTTAATCCCCAAATTCTAGTAAACAGCAGTAAAGAATAAAAAAAAAAAGTTCTATCTACAAAGGCTCTGAAAGTTGACCAAACTTTGAGCTGCTGTAAGTTTCCCAGTGCCTTGGCTGGATTTCAGTGCTAGCAATCCTGCCTGACCTAGTAAAACTCCTTTTGCCAGAACCAAAGTACCAAAAACTATAGGCAATACCTGCTTAACAGCTGCAACATAATGGCTACACAGGACACAGCGCTCTGTGAATTCTTCCAAGTTCCCAGGATACCACAACACTACGCTTCGTCAGCTGCTATCAGGGAAGCAGTACAGCACCTGGGTGCTGCTGCCACACCAGCCCTTCACACCAGCACAGACCAGTGCTACCACCAAAAGCAGAAGCCAAATTATGTGTCCCCTCTCAGGCATACATAGAATACCAGGCTGGAAGGGACCTCAATGATCACCTCGTCCAAACTCTCTCCACAAAGCATGACCTAGACTAGATGGCCCAACCACTCTGCCCAGACAAATCCTGGGAAGATTTAAGAACTGATGCAGATTTGAAGTATGCACCAAATTAATGGCTTGACGACAAATTTGAGCTCATTTCTTACCCAACTCAACTAACCAGTGGCAGCACTTCATAGGAGACACAGATCTGGAAGTGAGAAGTGGCCATGCAAGAGCAACATTGTCTTGGTCCCACAAGAATCCCTGTGTAAAGCACAAAATGTAATTAGTTGGAAAGCAAGCTGCTTTCCTCTTATCTGCAAACAAAGATGAAAGCTTGTGCAGAAGTAAACTACCTTCTGCAAAAGAGAAGAGGGGGAAAGCACTAAACCTATACCATTACAGCTATTGTACATGTTATAAACACCACTTATAGACAGACCTGCTCTCTGCCCTGTTTTACAATGAGAGCAGATAACCATCTTTCTAAGTGCAGGCATTTAACACTTACTTGAGAACTCTGTAGCATTCCCTGAACTAAGCTCTGTCACCAGAGGGCAGGTGTGCACCCTGGTGCACCAATACAGGAACCAGCAGATCAGGGTGCATCTGATACATTACTACACAAGTAGCATTCATGATTCAGACTAATGATTTTCATTCACCTACATGACACTTTCATGCAGGCAAGAGATCAAAAAAGAAGAAAAAGAAAAAGAAAGCAAGTTAGATATGCTTGATATACACTCTTTGTGGGGAGCACAGCAGTTTACTGTAGCCTAGCAGTTAATACTGCAATCCACCTTCAGTTTTCCCTAAAACAAATGATCAAATAAACCTTCTAAAACATCACAACCAAAAGACTAATCTGGAAAAGCTGTTGAATTGGTATTTTGACAGACTTTTCTTTCATGTACATAGATTATTACTGTACAAATGCCAAATTAATTCTTTAGATAATCGCCACTTGCTGCAAAATCTCTGCCTTATTCACCACATTGATCTGTATTTGACAGCATTATACTTAATATGTTAATTACTAAAACTAACCTAGACAGCAGTACTTCTGACTTTGTATCAATACATATAGCACAATCAAGACCTTACCTTGAAAAAGATGTGTGCAATTTGAGATGCTGGTCCTTAAGGATAAAATTAAAGTTAGAAAGGGTAACCCCCCACATGCCTTTACAAACTAAATATTCACAGCAGGAAACCACATCTTTCTTAAAACTCAGTGTCAGTTTTATAAGGGAAATAGCTGACAAGGACTTATCATCTATGCAAAAAAACCAAAAAAGTTTATCAGTCCTTTAGTATAAAACTGATTTTCACAAAATGTATGTATTTTCTTTCAGAAACGCTTTAACTATAAAGTGGACATTAACAAACTGTCATTAGACGGGCTGAGGGAGCCTGCTGTTCAGAGCTGGAGTTGTTCAGCCTGGAGAAGAGAAGGCTCCAGAGAGACCCTGAAGCAGCCTTCCAGTACCTAAAAGAGTTGACAAGACACCTGGAGAGGGACTTTTTACAAGCACAGGTATTGATAGGACAGAGGGAGATTTAGATATTAGGAAGAAGCTCTTCCCTGTAAGGGTGGTGAGGCGCTGGCACAGGTTGCCCAGAGAAGCTGTGGCTGCCTCATTCCTGGCAGTGTTCAAGGCCAGGCTGGATGGGGCCTGAACAACCTAGTCTAGTGGAAGGTCTCCCTGCCTGTGGCATGGTTCGAACAAGATGATCTTTAAGGTCTCTTCCATCCCAAACCATTCTATGATTCTGAGTTATGCTCATTATGCATGCAAGGAAAAAAAAAAAGAAAAAATATTGTAACACATTGGTATTCATTTAGCTGGCCACAAGCATTTTGCACAGTTTCTGTACTGAACAGCAGCCAATGAATCTCTTCTGACAGATGATCATTTTATTTTCATTTTTAAATTCCTCTCAGCTTTGAGGTTTCAGTGGAATCTCATTTACTGAAAAAAGACCTTCACTTTGCTGTCTGCAGTGAAGGTGGGAAAGCATGTCTGCACAACTTGAACTGCTGACTGGAGCTCACTCTGCACTAGGTAACTCAGGTGCCAAAACCAACAGAGAAAAGGACATTCTTCTTAGTGCGGTCAGAAAGTGTGCCAACACGCTTTCACCATTTCTACACATATAAAGCCAAATTCATGAGAAAAATTAATAACTGTCCCTATACACTAGGTAACGGAACCTTCAGTAACATCTAATTGCTAGCATTTCCCTGAGCTTTTACATTTCCAAACCTTTTTTCATGTTACTTGAGCTTTCTTCTATTATCTCAGCCTCCACCATTTATTATTCAAGCAAAGACGAAATTCCCATCATCATTTTTGCAGTTCAGAGGCCTGCTACTTTAAGGAAACAGTATAAGTGAAACATGCATTCCCAGAGAGATGGCAAAGATGTCCTTTTTTCTACCTTATTTCAATAAAATATCCTTTAATTGTTTCATACTCCTTACACCTTTTACAATTGTCTGGTATGATTTCCCAAGAACAGTATTTGTAGGTGAAAATGTAGGTGAATCCTTCCTAGAATATTTAATAGAACAAAACCTAAGTCTTAGAAGTAAAAAGCAGCATGAAACTACCACAAAGAGATATGCTAGCTCAAAGCATTTTATAGAATAGAAATTTTCAACATATAAAAAGGTGGGCTCGTCTACCAAAAAGTTTAAAACAGTTTTTTCTTACAGAGTGGTGTTCTAATTATACATAATTTTTTGCTTTGTTTGAAATAAATCGGTTAATCCGTATGTCTATAAGTGACAATACTGACTGCTTGTAAAGAAAACCCTTAATAACCTATAGAATAAACAAGAAGCAGAACTATGACAGCTGGGTATCCAACAATGTCACGGGTTGCTGGCTCCCCTAAACAAGCAATACATAGGAGGATTAATTTCCCGTAGACATACCGTTTGTTGTTGATTAGTTTACTACAGTAAGTACACTTAAATTGGCGCCAACATTCTCCTCACATCCATTAAATCTCTATTTTCCTCCCCCAGTACTTGCTAGAGTACCTACTGCAGTTCTCCCAGGCTTCCAGCTCAAACTGTAATTCACGCTGCAGTATTTTAAGTTCCCTGTACCCTCTCCTCCTGAATATTCAGAGATTCCTAGCGAATCTCTCTATTCCCTCCTGCTCTGTGCCCTGTCTGCTCAACCTGCCAGCCCTACTAGAGGTATACAAACAGTACCACAACTGGAGTGATAGACACTGATCAGCCCATTTAGTGACAAAGAGCAAAAGAGAAACCACAATTAACAGAACAGAAATATAGCCAAAATCACAACAAATCTACCACAACAAATCTACAACAACATATGACTAAAATCAACCTGGAGTCCAAACTGGCCATAGAGTCAGTACATAACCTGCACTATGTAAAGCACAGATGCTACTCAGTCTCCTCTCCTGTTGGCAAGTTGGCTGTAGACTTATTTACCTAACTTTAACAATGCTACACCAAATCATCCCGTAACATAAAAATTGTGATGCCACTGCCAATACAGAAGTCCATCTCTTGATAATGAACTCATGTGGTCCCTCATAAAAGACCACATGTGGTCAGTCAGCAAAATTAACCCACTCTTCTGGTGGCATCATGGGACTCACTGCAACTACCCTGACTTCCAAAGCGTAAGTCAGCATCTGAATACTTCTTGCCTGTAAAATAGAACAGCATAGAACGGGAAATTTCCAGTTTCCTCAAGAAGTTGACTCAAGCACTTCACATAGTCTTATGTAGCCTTTAACATCCTAGACACAAAAAATTCCTGTGTTGCCCAATCTGTGAGATCTGTTCACTAAACACTCTCAATGCAAACAGCCAGCTCAAAAATTAGATCTCCAGCAATTTTAAACAAACTTAATTTTTTAGTAACATTTTAGAGGCTTTGATCCCAAGTAAAGAATTCTTGCAGACTTTGGAATAAATAGCATCTATTACCAGGCACTTGGTCTCCCCTCCAAGCAGTTAAAAATGAAAGGAATGTTGTTTATCATCCTAAAATAGCTCTCAGTTAAACACTAATCATTACCATTGGAGAAAAAGACAATTTCATTCGTATGGCATTTCAGTTCTACCCTTAAAATACTGCGCATTACAGGTCCTCCCTGCCACAGTATTTTGTGATTTGACATGCATTTTAAAATTCCTCTTCCCATAATTTCTCAATTTCTCAATTTCACAAAAATATCTTGCATCTCCTTGGAAACCTGAACACAACAAAGACTGCTGGCTCTAACTCAGAAGGAGGTTAGAAAAAGAACTGTATTCCCTTACTAGTTAGGGTAGTGTTCAGCACTTGATTTCTCTTTATAATTTGTCTAACAAGAATTTGTTTCTCTTCCCCCCCACCACTGTTTCTCTTACTTGACTTCACAGCCATTCACCCAAACCCTATCAACTCCTTCAATACTAACTTGCACTCACCTTGAGGTTTCCTAAGTTTTCAAGCATCTATGAAGAAAGAAATGAGCAATTTCAGGTAGCTGGCAATGCCTAATCAATACTGCACTCAGTAAACCTACCCCTACAAAACTGGCAAGAATGAAGAAAAGACCCCTTTTGCAGAGATACTTAGCTATAATCTGACATCTACATCTATTGGTTTCTATACGAATTGCTTTTGATCAGCAGAGGATACCAAAATACAGCAAATTATTTTGGGGGGTTCAGTGCCCATTACCTGCCAATACCCCGAGTTTCATACTTGATGCTTCGCTATTAATGTTGCTGCTCCTGCCAGCAAACACTTGCCCCCAGTTCACAGAATCATAGGATACTTAGAGTTGGAAAGGACCTTAAGATCATCTAGATCCAACCCCCCTGCCATAAGCAGGGACACCTCACACTAAACCATGTCACCCAAGGCTCCTGTCCAACCCAGCCTTGAATACTGCCAGGGACAGAGCAATTACAACTTGCTCCGACCCAGGTGTAGAACTTGCACTTGGCTTGGTTGAATTCATGAGGTTGGCACTGCCCAATCCTATGACTGCTTATTCAATCCTTTAAATTACCATTTTCACTGCAGTAAGGGATGAAAGTGCTGCTTCTCATTTTGGACGCTGGACTGCCAAGGGAAGCACAAACACCCCCTTATTCCCAAAAAAGGGACTCTCCCCCAGCTTTGTAATCCTGTGCCATGTTCTGCTCAGACCAGCACTGTGCTGCAGCACTGTTGCAAGTTTAGACAACATTTCCCTTGCGGGGCCACCTTTATCATTACAACAAAACATATTCCTCCACTAAAAACTAATATTCTTCATACAAATTACACATCTTCAGGGCATAAGATGAGAAAAATTCTCCGCACAGCAATCAAAATTGTTTTCCCAACTGAAGCATGGTGGGAAACTTGAATCATCCAGTTATTGCAGTTAAAATGAAAGCCTTGTAGAGACAGCAACCAAGAATAACAAGTAGCATGGAAATATCAAAATTAAGGGAAAAAAATTCAGTAGGAATAACATTCCCCTAAAGGACAGAAAATGGCACATGAAATACAGGGCATGAATTTCCTTCCCAGAATACTGTAAGAGCATGAGGAGGTGTTCAACTAAATGGAAAGCTGACAAGTACATCATTAATAAAAATATTTAAAAACGAAGACCTAGAAAAGACACAGTGTCCCAGAGAGATATACCTTGGAGTATATTATTGTCACAGAATCCTAGAATCACAGAAGGGTTAGTTTTGGAAAAGACCTTAAGATCATCCAGTTCCAAACCCCCTGCCATGGGCAGGGACACCTCACACTAAACCATGACACCCAAGGCTCTCTTCAACATGGCCTTGAAGACCACCAGGGATGGAGCACTCACAACTTCCTTGAGAAACCCATTCCAGTGCCTCACCACCCTAACAGTAAAGAATTTCTTCCTCATATCCAATCTAAACCTTCCCTGTTTAAG
>JBCJKH010023318.1:1582-11825 GCA_039877255.1 Loriculus beryllinus | reverse complement strand
GTCCATCTTGTTCAGATTTTTAGGTGTAATAGTATGATAATTGTAAAGGAAGTATTTTTGAAATGTGTTCACAGAGAGCGGTATGAAGAGAAAAACCTACATTTACTCTCTTAGAATTCATTTCTTTAAGAGCTTTGTGACAGATGTTGCTTATTGTAACAGTTCTTATCTAACAAAACTACAAGAATTTAAATATCAAACTAAAAGCTGCCTACAATAAACCAAGTGTTGTCAATATTTGCTTTAAATTTGTGTTCAAAACTTTTGTTGGATGTGATCAGTAGTCAAGTGGACAGTTAGGAAGTGTGAATAAAACTTGTGATAATTTGTCTTTCATCATAAATTTCAGACCATAGAATATGCTCTAATGCATGCTAGTTTAAAATACTAGTCCTATATTAACCTGTGGAGCTGAGTAAATTTCTGCTAGCTTTAGCAATGCTTAGTTTCTTTCTATTGCAGTTGTAGAAAATCAGCATTTTTCATCAGTGAAAACTACCGTTTCAAAAGTGATTTTCTGCAATGAGAGAAGTGCAGTATTTGTTGGTTTTGGCAAAAATAAACTCAACAAAACAAACTTTTGTTTGTTCAAATCAACACAGTTAATTTGAAATATCTATTGATTGTTGATCTTCTGGTGTAGAAAAGCTAGCCTAGGTAGAATAATTTGTATGAGATTACCACACCTCACAGACATTACCATTTACTCCTTGTCTTATGAGCGTTTTTGTTGCAAATTTTGTAACATGCAGTCTCTTTTCTTTTTCTCTTTGCAGCTATTTTGGAATTAATTATGGTTTAGACTTCCCCATGTTAGCCATGGATGTAGCGCTTTCTCCCATGACAACACAAGAACTGGATCCCATGCCATCTGACGCATCTCCTATGCTTATAAACATGACTCCGACAGTAGAACGAGATGGGGAGGAGGATGTCATAAAGGAGCTTGATTCTGGCCAGCAGTATGAAAAGCCTCCTCCTCTACATACTGGGGCTGATTGGAAGATTGTTCTCCACCTGCCAGAAATTGAGACCTGGCTTCGGATGACGTCTGAAAGAGTCAGAGATCTGACATATTCTGTCCAGCAGGATTCTGACAGCAAGCATGTGGATGTGCACCTGGTACAGCTGAAGGTAAGATGAATTTTATATTGCATACTTTTCAGTGAAGGTGGTTCACTCAAATCTTCTACTTGCAAATTAAACAAAAGGGCTTTTCATAACTCCTGCAATATGACAGCCTATGTTAAGTGAATAAGTCCTTTTCAGGGAGATAATACAAACTGTCATTCTCAGATCTTTTTGCAACATTACTTACTGATCACTTAAATTAAGTCACAAGCACATTAACTAACATGTCCACACTCCAAGAGCAGCTAGTACAACCTGACCAGACAGATCATAAATGCCTAGAAATAGTAGTTTTTATTTTAACAGGATTTAGTACCTAAACCTCCCAAATTTGTGTCCCAATATGCATGGCTACTCATCTGAAAATGAAGAAAATTTCAGATGCAGTAGGGTGGAAAGGTGGTCTAATGTTTGGCCTTTTAGTCACATAAAGGCTATGCTCAATATTGAACTCAGGTGGACTACATACAAAATAGTAAACGTGTAGAATACTTTTTCGGGTCTGAGTCATGGTAAGAAATGTAAAGTGAGAGGAACTGAATAGTGACAAACAGTAAATCAACCTTCCCCTCACACCAGCAAGAAAATGTACTACCAAAACTGGACTTTGTCCCCCCAGATCTGTACCTTATGTAAACAAAAACGGCAACAATCCCCCTACACCCTGACAATTGAACACAAGTATCTTTAAATAATTATCTCTGTCTTGGTCCCAGATTTAAATTTTGGTGATTAATCTTTAATGATATTAAAGAAATTCCAGGTGAAATTCAAACAAATAGTGTCTAGGACTGTATTTGTATGTTTGTCTGCATTGCTTGGTTTGCTGCAGCAGATGAAGCATGCTTTTGAAGACAGCAATCTCCAAAAATAGCAGGCAAATGTTATCTCTTCAGACTGAGCTGTCTTCAGCATCGCATTCTGAGGCCTGTTTATGTGAACATAGTCTTCCTTCATACTCAGCGCAATGGTATTTTATCTGTGTTTATTTTAGGACCGAAGCTGTAGTCTGTCTTAAAATACAACTCTGTACTAGTGCTAACCACAGAGCAGTTTTACTGTAATCAGTTCTAACCAAGGAGAAAGCCAATCCTGAGGTTTTCTTATGGTTCCACCACTTTTCTAAAAAATTTGGGGTAGACATTGCTAACCTTTGATGAGTGAAAGGACCATGTCCACAGCATGCAGTAGGGTTTTAGCAAATATGCCTGAAACATATTTCATAACAGAACTTGCTGGACTCATTTCCAGCTCTGATCTGGAATTGCTTGTGGCCACCTTAGTGCACTGCTGAGCTGAAACTAAAGGGCTGAGGGGCTTGTGGATGGTATTTGCACACAGCTTTGGGCTGGCTTAGAGCACGGACAACTGATTTGTGCCAATTTACAGAATAAGAATATTCTGTACACATAACTCACCCTCATACATCCACTAAAATGTTTCATGTCCAAATGGAGATCAGTGAGTGAATAGCATTCTCCTTTTTAGTATTTATTTGTGAAGTTGCAAGTGTCAATGGTAGCTCATAAAATACTTTCCTAATGTTTTCTTCGATGTAAGTGATTGCTGTAGCACCTAGGGATTGTTTGGATCTAAGATGAAATCTTTATGATGTAACTGTAAAAAAGGACAAAAGAATAACATGAATAAATTTTAATTATCTGGTCTGCCAGCCTGGGGGGGGGGGGGGGCCTGTCATTGACACTGTCAAATATGCTATGTACAGACTGGACTCACAGGAAATTGCTCTTTTCCTGTGTGTTTATACAAGTGTATATTTGTGCGTGTGCATAATTATGAATTGTATTTGAAGATATTTTTAAAATATTTGATATATTTTTAAATTTTTCACAAGTAACATGAAAAAGCTTTCAGCAAGATCTGTAATAGTAAAAAATGCAGCAAAGTCTTAATAAATGCATTAGGGATATGTACAGAATTTCTGTAACCTTTAAACATGTATACAGACAAAAACAAGACTGTAAAAGCAAGTGTTGTGGAAATGCTTTTCTTCAGACTTCAGCTATATTTTAAATTGTTTATCTTTGTATCCTTCTGCATTATGTATCTTGATGAAAATCAGCTAAGCAAAAAACAACAAACAAAACCTCAGAGCCTCTTTTTTTTTATTCCTTCTCTGATAATTCCCTTGGAGAGGCTCCTTCCAACTCATCTGGGTATTTCTGGAATTGTTGTACCCATGATGGACACAGTGCTCAATGTGAAGCTTCACCATTGCTAAGTAGGCTGAAGAAAGTATTTATGTGTCTATCAAATAACACATGCCAGCTTAGTATATCTTTAATATTATTTGTTATTCCCACAGCAGCAGGAGATGTTTGATTCATGTTCAGCTTATCACAAGCTGTAATGCCCAAATGTCTTTGCTTCACTATGAATTTTTCATTTCTCTTATCCATTATATCTGTGAAATTTTACATGTAAGATTTTGCCTTTGTTACTGAATTTATTTTATCAGTTTGTTAGTGGGGTGTTTGTTTTTTCTTTTTTTGGTCTTCATTTCTCAAATGTGTCCATGAATTTTTTCAGTTTCTTCTGGTATGTTTGAAGTGTCTCCCCCAAGCACACATTGCAAATTTAAGAAGCCTTTTCTCTACTCTTTTGTTGAAATCATAGAGATAAAAAAGAATGTTACAGACTCAGGGACTCAGGATGAAAATCTGTAACATAATAGTTTCTGAATATAATTATTAGACTGCAAATGCACTACTAAGGCGAACAAGTTTTTATTTTGTCATAGTTTGTTTTCCTCAGCCAGGAGAGGTCCAATTCCATTTTTATGCAGCTTTCTATTCATTTTGGATGTTTAAATTTTATTTTCTTCCTCTGGCTCTCAGTTGGCTCATGGTGATAGGGCTGGTATGAGGATGTGGGGCATAGAAGACCTTTTATGTTATTCCTTGGAAAATTGCTCAACAAACAGATCATCTCTTTCTCTGGTGAATATTTAGTCTGTATCCCAGTTGCAGATTGGTCTGTGCTTCTGCTCTTTCTGTATTGAAGAACGTTGTTTCTGTGCTGTGGCTTGTTTCTTGAGGGTCTTGGTGTTTGCTGCCAGACTATTTTCGTGCTACATGACTTAGGGTTTCAGTAGCCACCACTGATCCTTTGAAAAATACTTGTTTCTATCACTTGTGCAATGCCCTTTCTTAGAACTAGCCACGCAGCATGAGTGGGAGGCTTGTCTTATGTTGTCCCTTGGGAAATTTCCTGGAAAGCTCATCTTCACATGAATGCTTCAGTAAGCCAGATGCATGAACCATAACTCTCAGGGTTTCAGTATGTGCTATATTAGTCATTTATCTGGTCATCACTCTTAACACAAGTTGTGCTAAGATACATTCACATCTCTAACACATTCAGTATAGCTGTTACCAATTGCAAATATTTGTAAAAGAAATGAAAAAAAAAATGCTTTTACTACAAGCAAATTTAGAGTGCTCTCTCTGTCCTTGTATTGTGTGAACGTGCTGAGATGCTTTCATGATTCATTTAGCTTTTTTTATGCTGAATAAAATATGCTTGCTTTCACAGTGAGTTCTTTCTTGGAATCCTCCTGATGTCCAACTTGGATTCAATTCCAACTCTTCTGCTTTACTTTATATCCCTTAACCCTCTCAGGGAAGGATCTTGCGCTTCAACTCATTGTTTGCTCCTTTCTATCTTTCCCCAAACAAAAACCCAACAACCCCCAAACAAAAAAATCTCATGCCCCCTTGTCATTTGGATGATCTAGCATACTCTTTTGTATTTAAGATGTCTGTTAACTTCTAAGTTATTGTGGAGAGAATCACTACTGTAGGACTGTAGGTACGGTGGGACTGTAAGTGTCTTTCTCATCCTCTCCTCTTGAATTCAGTAGGCTTTTAATAATTAGCTAATATTAAATATTGCTGGGTTAATAAATAAATACTGAAGGCCAAGCCAAATGATTTTTCTGAGTACTTTTCAATTTTCTTCTTCCTGTATCTATTCCTTTTCAAGAGCAAAAATCAATATTTCCTTCAGATGTTAAAATAACTCAAGGCTGAGTCTGGATGATAAGTTCATAAATTCAATTTCTTGTAGTTCGGAACTCAGAACTGTCTTTATCATAATGCTAGCAGCATTGCTGAAGTACCTCATCTACCACGTCTTTTTGTCACACTAGAAACAGGGCTTTTCTTTCTTCTCACCTTTGGTTTGATGACTCTCAATGGTTCTATTATTTTAAGGCTTGTGACAAAATACTTTGCTTCTGTAGTTGTACAGCTTTTCATCTGTGCTACTTAAACTACCTTTAAGTTCACAGGTAAAGTTTTCTCAGAGTCTGAATCTCTAAATTGTTTTGACAACACTGTATCATAAGAGAAGTTGGAGAGCATTGAACTGTATTCTATATGAAGTGCAATTCTGGAGACATTGCATATGCTGTTTTCTCACCTACCAGGTCAGTACCTTAAAGGATAAAACTGATGACCAAGTAAATGTCAATTTTCCAGGTACTAATTAGGTTTGGAAATTCTGTGCAAAGTTGCTCAGACTTGTCAGGACTGGTGGTAGTCTAAATTCAGAAATGCAAAATACTAGGCAGCTGAATACTTGTAATGGAATGAGCAACAGAGATGTGGCTGTGGTATTTAGATATTCACAAACTCAGTGAGCAACATGATTCAGGACTGCATTGTTGCCTACATTCTGTCCTAATGTTTATTCTGCTCTGGCCATTAAAGTCTGTTAAGAATGCACTCCTGAAGGCCCAGTCTTAAGTTCCTAATTAAAGAAAACATAAATTGTTCTAATTGCTTATAATATTTCTCAACAAATAACATGAATTTATTGGATTACTGCTAGTTATGAATTACTGTTAATGCTGAAACCATTTTTGGTGTTCCAAATATTTTATATACTAAGTCAGTACCTGTTAAGCCTATGTAGGCTTTTAACATGGTTTTAACTTCAAATACCTGAGTAGTGCAAGTGACAATATTGGTTTATTAATAATCAGACTGTTTTTCAACAGTAAGTTTAAAAAAACCGAATAAACAACATTTGTAAGCTAGTTTTAAGTTATGTTCTAGTGTGGTTGTAGATAATGCTGACATTTCAAAATGAAATTTTATGCCTTTAATGTTTAGTTAGTGCACATTAATAACTATTTTTTTAAGCAAATAATGGCGGGTTAACACAATAATTTAAACTGTGCCATGCAACCTAATAGGAAAACAGCTTCCCCCTTCTTCTGTCAGTATTGTTCAGTCTGCGCAGATACAGTGAAGTTAAAGTGACTTTCATTCTCCTCTTAGAATTTAATAACTAAGTCTATTAATATAGCCCATATTTGTGCAAACTCAGTGCCCTCTGATTATCTGCTGAGGTGCCATAGGAGACATTATGAGCACAGAAAAAGCTTACATGCTTTACTGGAGATTCAGTTGCCTGCTAAAGAAAGCTGGTCTTGCTAGAAAAGTGAGAACTACTTGGTTAGTTTGCTGGTATCTAAGTACCAAGGGAACAAAAGTAGCTAAGAGCTGGAAAAGGCTTAACTGGTAACCCCAGTGATAATGGAGGATCTGGTTTGCATAATTTATCAGGATAAATTAATAAATAATATATGTTGCAGACAGTGTTCTGGGCCCTTTTTAAGCTTGGGCTTTCTATCTAGAAGATCAGAGAAAGGATACCAGTAAAAAATTACTGGAATTACTGCTTTTGTGATGAAGTGACTTGATTATTCCTTAGAGTGATAGAAGACACTAGCATTGGATATCCCTCCGGCAAAAAGATTTTTAGAAAAGAAAAAAAAGGAATAAATAAATAAATAAAGGCATGGGTTACCTAATTGACTCAGTTGGGTCTTGTATACATGGCCCTTGGAACCAAATGGTGGAAAATTTGTGGAGCATCTAAGCTTCCACTTAATGCAAGGATGCAATCTGAACATCTTAAAACAACATGAGTTATTTCAAAAGCAAAGCGGTAAGGATACACCAAGAAAAATAACAAGGAAGTGCTCTTTTTGTGAGAGTAGAGATGCATTCGTTAATTTGAACACTACATTTGGTCATAGAAGGGTGATGTGTAATTCAGGGAGTTGCAGATAAAAGAGCAGACTAGCATCTGCAATGCTAGGAAGGTCTTAAGGTTGGCCTAAAATAGACATTGGGATTATTCAGCAGTCAGGAGACTTTGGAGAAAAAAGGTAAACATTTGTTTGTGAAAAGGGAATTGGAGCTCTAAGATGGGCAGAAAAGTGGGTGTTGCACCACTCAGTTTCTTCATCTAGTTCTAAAAATAAAAACTGCAAAATTACTCTCATTTGGATATCTACACTTTAGAAATATATACAGTTACACAATATATACATGAATGCATGTAAGTGCACTTTGGCAACATATATTGATTATTTCTCCCTCTTCTCACTTCACATTGCTCCTGCATTAAAATACGTCAATGCAGGCTTTACTAAATGAGCTAATGTACTCTACCAATGGTCTCTGGAGAAATATTAAGGTAAATATCAAATTCCAGTGCTGATGGTACCTATTACCGTCTTCTTTAGTCTGTATCCTAATCTGACTGGAACACAAAAATTTACTAGATATAATGATGTAATGATATAAATCCTTTTCTGAATGATGAGAAAATGTTAAGTCATTGTGCAAATTAATTACTCAAAACATGTGAACATAATAACACCTACTGATGTCCACATTTACTGGAAAGAACTAAATGTTCTTTCAATGGTGTAAGTAAAATTTAGTAATGTCAGCTTTTTAAATTAAAGGTCATTGATGCTACATAAATTCTTATATTTGAAAGTAAGGCTACCAATGGGAATTTTTTGTTACGGTATCTGTGACTTGGTTGAAATAATGAATTTTATAAAAATATATATATATTTGTAATTATCTACATGTGTATATAAACAAAAGCATACGCACAAAAAGAAGTGCCACACAAAAATCTTATTTTTTTTGCCTGAGGACTTAAGTCTGTGTTTTAGAAGGTAGGATATAATGATGTTTTATAACAGTCATCTATGAATGGTCATCTTCATGAACTATTAAGTTTACAGATGCTTTCTTGCTTGGCCTGTTTCAGTAGGCTTTGTGGACCTATTTCTTATTAGGCATTACACTGGTAGGGTTTGTTGCTTTTTCAATTTATAATTACGTGTCACTTGTATAAAAACTGTAATATGACATAAGGGAGTAGTCAAAGAACAAGCACAGAAAATTGCACAAAATCTAAGGAATTCTTTAGTTTGCTTCCTTATTGCCTGATGGGGTTTTATTATGAGAGAGTTGACAGAAGAAATTTCAGGTTATAGGATGATTGCTCTCTGAATACCAGAGATGCAGCATGAATATTTCAGTACTTTCACATACTTGCATTTTAGTAAGAATAAGTTCCACAATTTCTGTTTTTTTTTTAAATATCCTTTGTAATTTGCAGCTCAAATTATATGAATTCTTTCTCAGAATCAAATCCTTTTCTGTATAGTTAACCATTAAAAAGCCTTCTGTGAATTGCAGTTGAAATCTCAGAACTATCAAGCAAGTAAGCAAACAAAAGGGTTTTGTGTATTTTCCTGTGGAGAATGTAATGATATATCTGTATAGCTATGTTTACACTTTTGAGATGTTACCCTATGTATAGTACCCATCCTGTGAGTGGACTGTATGAGATGAGTTCTGGGGGATTGAGATGATGTTCATGTGGTCTTGCCAGAGCCTGAGCTGTCACCGTGGGGTGGTCTGGGAACTGTACTGGACCTTTAGCTTTTCTCGAGGATTGCTCTGGAGCTTGACTTCATTGTTTGCAGCTAATAAATATAGCTGGGTGGCAAGCCTGGGCAAGAGCCTAGGTGCAGGCAAATATCTGACTGACATTGTAGTTGTAGGAATGTCATCTTCAGAAAAGGTTATAACACCAACTAGTTTGTTTTTTTTCATGGGTTGTCTTATGCTTTCCTGAGTTGTGCAAAGAAGTATTAGCAGTATTACATCCATCTGTCCATCCATCCATCCATCCAAAAGATTCGATCTGAAGATTTTAATGTGTTCCATGTATCCGTATCTAGTGATGTGCAGAATCAGAAATAGATAAACAAGCATCCTCTTTGAACAGAAGCTGAACCATTTACAGTGGACTGTGCAGGAACAGGGAGGAAAAGGAGAATTAATGCCTACCAGTTCCATCTGTTAAAGCCTTATGAATGCAATCTCTTCTTTCTTCCTGTTGTAAACGATTCCCTGGGGGAAGATAATAGCTTTTGTGGAGTCAGCTATAATTCTATGCCTGGCTTTTCAAAAGATGATGCACTTTTTTTTTTTTTTTTAAATGTTTCCATTCCTTTTTGGAAAAAACCCATGTAATTTAAAAGGCAGAAAGCAGC
Organism: Loriculus beryllinus; assembly: GCA_039877255.1. Lineage (NCBI taxonomy): Eukaryota > Metazoa > Chordata > Aves > Psittaciformes > Psittacidae > Loriculus > Loriculus beryllinus. Next base: position 2,293 of record JBCJKH010023318.1, on the reverse strand, counting down.
ACTGTGTTAGAGAAAGCATGGCATTCTCAAGTTTTGACATCTCATAAGTTTTCACAAAATGTAAAATCTACTGAATGTAGTAATACATTGCAACTTCCCTTACCCATTTAGCAGCATACTTTCTTTTCATAATTTATATTAGCTGAGAAAATGCATCTCATAGATTTCAGTGAACTATATTGCTTTTATTCTCCTCAGTTTGCCGTGCAACCATACCTGCCCCTAGCTGTGGTTACATGCTTCAAAAGGGACTTGAAACAAGTTACAATATACAGTCTTATCTTTTGATGTGGACATTCATCTTCTTGTGTTCTGATGAGTACATTTGCTTCTGATCACAAATTATGCAGGCATTCAAAAAGTGGAAAATGCAAGTAACATTTCTGCAGCATAGGTTCATAATTTATCTGGCAAGGTAGAGGGAATAAATGATTTTATATGTGCATTTCCAATGTGATTGTGATCTGACATTCTGAAATATGCTCTTTTTAATTACTGACATATGTACAGGGGTATATATGTGTGTAAATGTGTGTGTGTTTATATCATTTTTGTAATACAGTGAATGAATTTCAGTGCCACTCCTATATCCACTTATTCCTCATGCCTTTTTCGTTGGTTGGTTGGTTTTTTATTTATTTTATTTTATTTTATTTTATTTTATTTTATTTTATTTTATTTATTTTATTTTATTTTATTTTATTTTATTTT
>JBCJKH010023311.1:11495-22590 GCA_039877255.1 Loriculus beryllinus | reverse complement strand
AGATTCTGAATCTTTTACTCATACTGTAATTTCAAATTCCCTAAAGGACTCAGAACAGATTTATAGTATGCATGACTGTCTTGTTTTAAGTCTCTTTAAATGACTGAACAAAAACTGTTCCCAGCCCAAAATCTGGATGCAAATATCCTGGAGAGGATTTCAAGCCTGTATTCAAGCTTGAATTATGCATCTTAAATCCGTATCTGATTTGGAGCTATTTTGTGCAAGAAAGCATTTGGAAATAATTTTTTTTATTTTTTATTTTTTTTTTTTTAATTAGGAAAAGAATCTGACTGATTACATTCTCCCCTTGAATTAACTAAAATAATTTCACTTCTGGGCTTATACCTTGCATGCCAAATTGCAACTAAATGTGCATAGTAATGCCTGATGTTAGTGTCCCTAAAAATAGAGGTTCAAAACAGGAATGCTGTGAGAATTTAAACTACATGAGATTGAACAATAATGGTCTAATATTTCAGGCCAATCTAAGTTTCTTTTTTCTCTCCTCTGTTTGTTCCCAGAAGAACACTTAGTTTTATATAATGCATGAATACTAAGATTTGTGGTGGGAATACTTCATAATGTACAAATGGCTGTCCCACTGAGATTCGTAGCACTGGTTTAGATTTCTGTTTCCTGCTTCAGATTTCTGATTCAGTTTCCTGAACTTTCACAATCACACCAAATGCCTTTTCAGAAGAACTCTGGTTTAGCAGTTTTCTGCATTATACACAGTTCTCTTTATATACCTGGATTGGATTACACTGAATCACACTGTCAAATTAATTAAAAAACATGGACTTGTCATAGCAAAAACATTCATTGTTCAAAAAATAATATAAATCTTCGTAAGTCTTTTTCAAGGAGGAAGAGATGTTTCTCTTTTTATTCATAACCGAGTTCAAATACTGATGAATAAATATATGAAAGTCAAGTCAGCAATTTCAGTGCCAAAACAGAATTTAGGAATCCTGTTCAATATCGTATATGTCTTATGACCTAGTACCTTGTTTCAGTTTCCCCCCTAATATGTTTTGTTCTTTTTAAGGCTCATTCAGTTAAATGCAGAGCCTCTCGTTTTTTTGTAGCTAACAAATGCCCCAGGCATTGTCTTTAGGTATCTCTGCAGGTCCTCACATCCTTCCTATGTCTTGATGATGTTGTCTCATCCCACCCTGCAGTTCTAAGTCAGTACCTTTTCAGTCAGTTCACATAACTAAGATTGCTGTCTAGATCATCAGGTCACATCTTGGTTACTGCCTTTTATCTTGCCTGTAGAAATGTGATGTTGCTCCCTATTTATCCATACTGAAGCTTGCTCACAGGATAATTTTTCTATATCACCATTCAGTTTTTGCACCTCTCCACTGATTTTCTATTATATCGAAGAGAAAGCACTTGTCCTTACTTTCAAGGCTGTCACCCTGCCAAATTTATCCTCGTTTGTTCACACCAGAGAACCTTATTCTAGAATCCGATCATCCCTTCTTTGTAAATTTGGCTGACTATTAAGTGCTTCTGGGATTTGTCCTACTGGGACTTCATGCCTGGGAGGTGCTCTCCAAGGAGAGCTGCAAACAGTTCATTAAACTTCCATCTACCCTCAGAAATATGTGGCAAACTAACTGCCAGTGAACTGAGGCCATTGTCTCATGTTAGTCTGAATGGTTCATTCTCTAGTCCTAGTGTTTAGCACTAGATAACAGATTCTAATCTCTAGACTCACTAATCCACTAACATTAAACTATGATTGTAAAATTTTTAGAAGTAAGGATTCCTTTTTGTCCTGAGCTTGTATTTCACTTAGGAATGTGTCTGGGCACTACAGTAACACAAAATAAGCTTAGTGATTCTATAGTATCCTTTCATTATGATAATTATGGTTATTGTAATAAATGAGAAAAGATTAATGAAATGGTGGAATTTCTATAAAGTTGCGGTTTATTTTTTTTCCTTCAAAGCCTGCAAATTGACACATGTGGTATGACAGTGGAATGTTATATTATTATAGTATCTCTGTGGCCTACTTGTGTTATTCTGGCTCAGAAAAGCCAACGTGTTTATAACGTGAATCAAACTGTTCTTCTTCTAATTATGGCAGTGTAATGATTTTAATTTTAAATAACAAATAGGCAAAGAAATCTCAACGTGGGGACTTCAAAACTGATGTTAAAATCTGTGCTCTATAGTGAGAGGCATTGTTTACTAGTGAACTGAGATAGGAAAATCACACTGGAAGAGAACCTGTGCAGCAGAGCGCAGGTAGCACACATTCACATAAACTGGTGCCAGGAGTTGCTAAGTCATCTTTATTTTTCTGGGAAATACCTGCTGGAAATGGCTGACACTGAGGTTTTGGGAAATTATCAAATATAAACAGAAAGATCAGGTTGGCTTTCATAGGATTACAGCCTGTGTTGCTCAAGTTGCTCAAGACCAAAATTTTAAAAAGTAATTAGACTGTACTAAAACCAGCAAGTTAATTTTCAGGTGGTTTTGTTTGTTGATAGGTTTTCTGTAGTTATTTGGTTGGTTGGTTTTCTTATACATAGGGTGTGCATTTTAATGTGCATCTTTTAGATCACAAAGGGTAAGACATTGTTTGCCTATCTGTCTTTAAAGAAGACATAGAACTTGATGCAGTTTAATTACACATGTATTTCAGGAGAAAAAATACAGAATTTTGTGAAAGTCAGGAACAACTTCATCTGTAGGACTTTGCAGTTGCTGAAACTGGATGTGTGAATAAAACTAGGAGGGGAGAATGCAGGGAACAGAGGTAAAGAGGCAGAAATTCTTGGTGCAAAATATTTACAATTGAGATGCATCATCATTATTCTGAGCCATGAATGCAGTGTAATTTCTTAATCAATACGTTTACAAATACTGGTACAGTTCAGGTATGCCAATACTTGCAAAGGGAAAATTAGAATTCTGAAGCTTAAAGCAGAAGAGGCAAAGGGCCAATACCTTGTTGTTTCTTTTATTCTTCAGGGCTGTCAGTGACACTCAGTGGCTCCATTTAGAGGCTTAAATTAATTCTTTTAAAGCCCTATCTCTTCATCTTTAGAGATAATTACAGAATCATAGAATAGTTAGGATTAGAAAGGACCTTAAGATCATCTAGTTCCAATAGTGAATCGGTTCGGTCAATTATGCTGGTGTTTAAACAGAATAGGCTAAACCAAAATAAGCTCTAGATATAGCTGAGGCAATACATGTTCTGTGCAAAGGCCACTGCTCAATACTGGAATATTCTTCAATCTGGTAACAACATTTTCTGCAGAGACATCATACCTTTACTTATTCCAGTAGGGTTGGGGTGTTTTTTCTTCCTTTATTTCTAAAAAAGTAGAGATTGGATACAGCAACCATAAAATATAAGGAAAGTATAACCATTTTTAGTTGCATCAATAGCCAAAAGAAACTCCTGAAAAGGTGCAGATTATAATCCTGTTTGAGATTCTTGTGCCTTTTTAACCCATTGTGTCCAATGAATAAAGTAAAAAATATTCAGCATGAATCACATTTAGCTGAGTTTGTAAATAGGCTCCTGGTAAAAATAAGTGTGTACCAATTGTTGCTTAAACGATGTTTAAGCCTCAGAGGGGGAAAAGTAAATGAATCATTATATGGTTTGTTTTGGAAGGGACCTTAAAGCTCCTTAAAGTTCTAAACCTCCTGCCATGGGCAGGGACAATTCCACTAGACCAGGTTGCTCAAACTACCGCCCATCCTGGCCTTGAACACTTCCAGGAAAGGGACAGCCACGACTTGTCTGGGAAACTTGTTCCAGTGTCGCACCACCTTCACAGTGAAGACAAACTTATTATTTACTTATTTTTTTATTAAATTATTATCTATTATTTTTATTATTTCTCACTGTGGAGACAGAAATAGTTTCAGAAACATTTGTGCTAAAAAAACATTGGAAGCACTCTCTTATTTAGTTAAGAAATTGATAGGTGCTCAGAAATTTCATCCTAGATAAAGGCAGTCCAATAATCCTTTCTCTAGAAGTAGCCACAACCACGTTCTTTAGAAGGACCTATAGCAGGCAGGCATACTATGGCACATCTTCACACACATTTAATCATGATGTTGCTAGAAATTACGCTTCAGGTTTTAATCAAGTTTTAATCTTGAATTACATATATAGTTGTTAACTATAGCAACTCTACGTGAGTCTGCTATCTATGTATACAGGCATAATAGTTTTGAATCGTAAGTTTTGTTTGCGATAGCTTTCTGTAGTAGACTTTGCAGTTCAATTTTGGCTTCAGAGTCCCATTTTGTTAGTTCTTTCAGGTGTCTTTTTGTTGTTATACACAGTATATACATGTCAACTTACTTTTGCTCAAATATTTCTTGAGTGGTAGGGTACAGATGAGTAGAAAAGGCGGAAGGAAAGAAGTAAGCAGGAGGCTTGATTTAGGAGTTTTGAAAAGCAAGTTTGTCCCCTAGGTAGTCAGGAGATCTCAATATAGCAGACGAGATAGGCAAGGAGAAAGAGAAAGGGAGATCAGTAGTTATCCTGATCAACCTTCATTACTTTTCATTCTTTTTAGGTTTGTCTCACTCCTCCCATAAGAAAACAGCTGATCGCTTTTGGTCCTTCTATTCTACTGGGCTACCTTTCCATCTCCCCTTCCTTTCCACACACTCTCTGCCGTTTCTGCAACCTTGATTTTTTTTCCTTCACAACTGAGAAAGCCCTCAGTCAGCTCCAGTAAATATTGTTTGGTGTGAGAAGCATCCAAAAATGCTACTAGCAAATAAGATTCTACCCTGATTCACAACCAGCCTTTACTGAACAAGTGTTTTCAGCTATGTTAAAAAACCTTATTTAAAAAACATTTTGTCTTTCCCCCCCCAACACTATGATTCTGATCAGGGCTGATTGTGGCTTGCTATTTCCCATTTTTCCTCATAGCTAATGCATAATGTCCACAGTAAGAAAAAGAAACCTATTTGTGTGGGCTGCAGTACTGCTTAAACCACCAGCAAATCAGAGGAGGAATGATTCAACTGATATCAGGCGGTAGTTTTTATTTTTAAGAGACAATCTCATTGGTATATGTTATTTCATTAATTGCCCCACTGTATATGAATGCATACCATGCACCTGCAGTGTTTGCCATCAGTCTGTTTTCTTCTTTTATTTTCTTAATATTTTTCTGTCTTCAGATCCCTTTCTTGCCAGTTTTGCTCTTTGAGCTACTTCTTGGCCACTCTACATCATACATTTTATTTTAGTCATATCTGTTTAGATGGCTCAAGTGCTTCTGAAAGAACAAACCCAGGCATCGGTCCAAGCTTCAGCTAGTCTATGAACTAATCATAACTGTAAATACCACACATTTGGTGCAGGGAAGTACATATGAGTAATGAGGTTTCAGCCTCTGCTGCAGGCAGTCTTGTAATGAATATCTTATAATGTACCAAAGTATATTGCTACTTCCATCTGCTTTTTCCTACCTTATTTACTGCTACCAATTAATCTACAATCCAGTTATGATTCCTTACTCATTCGAAAATGACAAGGGCTCATGATCTTGTGCCTTGCTGCTCCCACCTGATTTCATCACCAGGTCCATCAGTTGCTGCTTTCTGCCTTGCTACACTTAGCTTTCTGTGCTGCTGTCCTTCCACCTGCACTGTTAGTAGTTTGGTATGGGCAAGTGTAGCAGTCTTTCAGAGCTACAGGCTGTTATTTCTCATCCTCTCATTCTGAGGTTCCTTCTTCATCACAGTGCAGATGTGATGGCAAACCTGGATAGGTTGGAAACGGAGCCCCACAGGGACTGAGCTCTTAGGCCTCAGGGGTTTTAAAATCCTGCTGGGACTCAGAAGAAACCACTGGGGGATGATAAGCTGTCTAGTTGGAAGCAAGTAGTATCTTGAGGGGAAGGCAAGGGGCATATAGACTTGTCTCAATAGGAGGGATGTATACTGTTGATACTCTTGCTCACCTCGGCTGAAATAACTTGCAGTTAAGCTTGTCTAAGCTGCTGTATCTAGAGTAATAAAAAACATAGACAAAATATATCCTTTAATATGTCTTCAAATCAGGAAATGTTAACACATGAAAGACCCTTTAATGGGCTCTCCTGGGTAGACTGGTATGTTTTTTCATACCTCTCCTTCAGCAATTGCTGAGGTACATCAGTCATTTTAGACTGGAAACAAGAGACAGCTAGATCATATTTTCCTGAAGTATTAAAAACCAGACTGTTGAATTTAGAGCAGCCTGGAAGTTTCTCCTGCTTGCCTGAGAGCTAGAGCTGTAACTGTCAGCTAACCTATGTGGTTATCTAAGAACACATCTCAAAGGTGGTTTAAGTAGCTGTGAAGCACTTCCTAACCTTTTTCTAACTGTCATGGAGAAAGAGCTGCTTTGGTTTTTTGTTTTCTGTTAGATTCTTGGTCAATGTTGTATATTGGTGGTTACATTTTCGGTTTTTTTCGGGGTTTTTTTGGTTTGGTTTTTTGTTTTTGTTTTTCTTTGGGTTTTTCTTTTTTTTTTTTTTTTTTTGTGGCATCTGTATGAATTGAGTTTCACTTAAGTTTTATTCAGCTCGTTAACAAAATATGTACCAAACGACTAAATGCACTTAAGACCACTTAAGTGCACTAAATGCACTTACCTGTCGGATGGCGTGTTGCCTGCATAATCATTTAAATTTTGGAGAGTCCATATCTGTAACCATTTAAAGTGTATAATAAAGCATACTTAAGAGTGCTCAGAGGTGACTGTAAGACTGTACAAATGGATGTCAGTAAGAAAAGTGAAGGTGTCTTTTTAGCTAGTTAAAATGATATAAGCAAACAATGTAACTTAAGCAATCATCTTTATTATACCCCCTTGTACAACCTCCTTGTACGGTTTACCTACCCCCCTGTACAATAGTCTATCTACCTGCTTGTACAATAGTCTATATCATAGTGCTGTTGCAGTAATAGACTATAAGACATTATCAGAGTATTTATCTGTAGTCTTTCACTTCTGATTCAGTTGCAAAATCCCTTGGGTTGCTTTCTGTCAAAGAGACTTCAGTTCGTGTGTTCACTGAATAAAGTGGCAAGGCTGGAAAAAGTGTGTAAAGGGAATATATTTATGTATTATTGACAATTTCAAAATTATTAGAAGGTTATCTCGTTTTCATTTTTCTTTTAAGAACTGAGACATTAGATCTACTCTGCTTGTGCTTTGTAAAGAACTTTGCTTTGTTTTTCTTGACAAAGTGGCAACAGAAGGAGTGAACATAGCAGCCGTACCAAGGCAGCATTTAGTGTGAGAGAGGTTAGCAGCTTGGATCCCAAAGCAGTTTCAGTGTAACCCTCTAGGGGAACCTAATAGATTTCTCTGCAGAGCACATCTGTGCACAGGGTAGATGTAGTCCATGTCATATGTGGACTTATATGGATCACTCTGCAACTGAAGATCAAAAGGCTGATCACCTTCTTTGGCAGACTAGCTGAACTTCATAATTGTCAACCAGTTTTCAAGGCAATTGCAAGAAATGGATGAAACATTTAGTTGATTTTTAAACAGAGTAGATTAGCAGCATGAGAAAATGTACCCTGCTCTCAAGTCATTGATCATCCCCAGGAGCACCGAGGCTTCCATATTGAGATCCTGTAACTTTGGGGGAGGACCAAAGCAAAAAGATCAGAAACTGACTGTGAATAAATGGATTCCTCGCCTACCACAGGAACTCTTGTTTTTTGATCTCTCCTGTTAGCTAGCTTATTCTTTGTTTTTTGTATGTTTTTATGGTTTCTGCTAGTAACCTGGAGGAATTCAAAGTCTTGCTCTTTTGCCCGAGTCTTGGTGACTTCCCCTGAACTTCAGATGTTGCTTGACATGCCTAGCTGAACTGCCATGTTTTGCCCACATCTGTGATGAACATAGGAATCCAGGTTCTTCTGAAAAAAATAGGCAGATTCTTGAGTAATATTTAAGATTCTCATTAGAAATTTTTGTGTATCTGAATTTCTGAATGTATGTACCCTACCTCCGGTATATTTTTCAGGGTAGCAGAAAAATATGTGAGGACATATCAGTGGAATGGCTGGTACAATGGGGAGTAATTCCAGTGGGTAAATGCAGTCCTTCAGTTAGCTTCTCCAGGCACTAGCATGCTGGAGTTAGTTAAGAGAGTGAATCCATCTCCACAGTGACTTCCCCATGTAACAGGGAGAGCCCATCACTGCCTGAGGAATCAGGAGCTACCTGAGCAGCTCCTCAAGGCTGTCACTGGTGGATGTCATCCAGGACTCTACTGGCTGCAGAGGGAATTAGAACTGAAGGAATCTGAGGCATTTTGCAACTCCAAACTGTAATGAGGACTGCTCACCTGCAAGGCAGGAACCCCTCTAGTGAACAGGGAGATAGTACCTTCTGGCTAAACAGCTATCAATTTTTTTACAGATCTCAGTCTGACCTCAGCAAATCTTTGCTTTCCCTATACTCTGTAGGTAAATGGCTAAAAATGGAGTGCTCTTATATGCCATGTTTGCTGAGATAGCTGTAATCAACAATCCAGCTGGAGAAAAGAGCTTTTCTGGACTTTTTAAAGCTGGTCAGTGATTAGCTCTAGCAAGCTTTATTATGTCCATTTAGCTCACCACTGCATACTGATTGTGAGAAACACATAAAACTGGTACTTAAATGCCAGCAGAAATATAGACTCCTGCACATGGTGGATTGAACAGTACATACGAAAAATAATATCATGTTCAGCACATGATCACTGAACCATGATCTCAGTACGAAAGCTGAATACCCCATAATATGTGGTTTATTTTTATTCTTCCCTGTCCTGCATTTTAGTGAAGAATAAAATAGTCTCAGATTCTTCCTTACGCACTGAGAAGAAGTAAAAATGATGATCAGTTGTTGCTGTAGCTTACTGCTGTACCATTTAAAGAAGCTTGGCTTCTGCTTTCAAGCCACCGATGACTCCTTTACAGCAGCAGGATTCTATATGAGAGCAGAATATTCTGTACTGAATGTCAAGAGCAGTTGTTATCATTTGTTGGATGTGAACTTAATTGATGAACAGCAGTGAGTTTATTTGCCAGAAATATCAAATGCTAACGAACAGCTTGCTGTAGTTCTGGTCTTGGCTTCTGTCATTAACCTGATTAGACAAGAATTATCTGCAATGTTCTTGGATGTTCTTTCACTAGTATTAGAAGGTCATTAAACAATGGGCATATATTTTGAAAGCTCCACTGGGATCTCTTTTAATTTCAAACAGGTAGACAGGGATTTCATGTTTCATATTGAAATGCAAATTTTTGTATGAGCTGGCGTATTCTCAACTAGCAGAGACAGCCTGAATTAACTGGATTGTATTGCTAACATTTTTGTTATTTTCACTTTAATTGTAAAAATTGTAGCAAGGTTTGTTTTTTTTTTCTTTGTGGTGTGGATTTTTGTTTGGGTTTTTTGTTTGTTTGTTTGTTTTTTCAATACATAATGTTCACCCTTTAAAGATCACTTCAGCATCATCTGTTCTGTTTTCCAGATATTTTGTTTGGTTTAAAGGACAAAATGGCTTTGATCACAGGGGGAAACAATATTGATTCCATCAAATATATGCTGTTTTGATGTTTGTTATTTATATAAACCACTATATTTTAATAATTGTTTAATTGTCCATCATGACAAAAAGGCTGAACGTCACAATTGAAGTAATAGTAGATGAATTAGAAGAAGATAGGAAGTGCTTGAAGACAGTTTATAGCAGGGATTGGTATAGTTCTCTGGTATATGATGTTATTTCTGGACCTTAGCAGCAGGTCAACTCTTTGTTCTCTCCCTGAAACATGGTTACCTCTGTCTGGTTTGTTTTAATTTAATATTCTATGAGTAGACCCAGCAAGTTCAGAAGTGAGCATTAGAAGATCCTAACTTCAAGATACAGTGTTCAACTTTTAATAAAAAGATGAATTTTTAAGTCCTGTGCAAGTATTTTTCACCTCCTGCCTGTAACAAATTCTATCCAGAAGTTTTATGTCTTTGCTCCAAATGTTGCATGATTGTTTCTCACAAATAAAACCATACTATTGTGCATATCCTAAATTGGGCAATTGCATCACTATAGCTATCCATGTCATAGTATCAAATCTCGGTATTTTTAGTGGCATTAGCCACCTTAATATTCCCAGTGATGGGAGATGACCTTTTATCTTATCTCAGATTTTCTGGCAAACAGTATTGTTAGCTAAAGCTTTTCCATCAGACTCCTCTGCAGTCCTGCTTGGGTGCAGCTGTGGGGCATGTGGTGCTGAATTTACCCTAAAATTCCAGATTTTGACAAAAAGTGTAAATGGGTGGGAATGGGAGGAAAAAAAAAGGACGAGGTGCAGACTGCTCCCAGTGTGTTTTGGTGCTTACCGAAGTCTGGCTTCCCATAGCTGTCAAGGCTGCCTACATGAATGAAGCAGCTCCTCTAATAGCAATGCTTAGGCAGAAGGGGCAGGTCAGACTTCATTATTCTGGGAAAGTAATTTTTTGTAGTATGTGGCTGATGAGGGTATGCATAGGAGACTCATGCTTAAATGCATTAATGCGCTTGCTTTTTCCTTTTAAACAAACAAACAAATATACATTTTTCTAGCTCTTTTGGTTGTGATGAGGGTTATGATGTTATTTCCTCTTCTGTAGTACACATGCAGCAGGAAGCTATTAGTGCTGGGAAGATGCAAAGGCTTAAACAGTTTTTTAAATCAGGAAACCAGCTTTTACTACTTAAATACCCTTATTAACCATGTTACTGCCTTAATTTTTGGAAATTGAGCTAAAGAAGCCTAATCCACAATCCCAAACTAACAACACCCTAGTAATCTGCTGTGAAAACCTTCATTTCCCACTTGACAGTATCTGATGTTTTTATGTGGCAGTAGGTTCAAAATATTACAGAGTGCTGTGTATTAAAAATGGAGAGTAAATAAAATAGGACGTTGACATGAAATTAAGTAATACGATGGGTTTTGAAGAGACATTGCATAGCATAAGAAATTCTGCATAACCTGTACCATTTTCATATTTAATTCAGCAAAAGAATTAATTATTCATTAG
>JBCJKH010023311.1:0-11395 GCA_039877255.1 Loriculus beryllinus | reverse complement strand
CCGATCTATTCAGCAAAAGAATTAATTATTCATTAGTTGAAGATGCCATAGGTTTTCCACTCTAGTGCACTGGCATATCACAAAATCCAGTACTCTACTGCTAATGAATAGGGATGCTTAGTAATCTAAATATATCTATAATGAAGTCAGTTTACATTGTTAGATCTGGGCAATTAATGGGCCAAATATGTTTTGACACAAATTTGATGACCCCATTCACACTGGATATTTGTTTTACTGCACCAGCATTTCTACTGCATCCACTAAGGCTGTAAATTAACAGAGAATTTCTCAGAGGCTGTCACTGTCTCATGATTGTGTCTCATGTTAAGTGATGATACGAGCATGGCTGCCTGCTGCAGCCTGGAGTTCTTGCTTCTCCTGCATTGAGCTCAGCTCAGGGACCTAGGCTGAGGAATGCAGCTGCACTTTCCCATTTGCCAGTTAAGCCAGTAGCAAAGCTGAGCATGTATCCCAGCAACAGGGGACAGGTCCAGCTACACGGACTGACAGGGACAAGGTGCTGCATTCAACAGCACCTACATAATAGGGCTTGCACAAACCAGAATGGTTAGAGTTGGAAGGGACCTTAAAGATCATCTAGTTCCGACCCCCCTGCCATGGTCAGGGAAACCTTCCACTAGACTAGGTTGCTCAAAATACCATCCATTAGAGACGACATAAACACAGACATTCAGATCCCCTTCCCCCTTTCCAGGTGGTAGAGACAGAAAGTCACTAATGGAAGTAAAAACCTGAGGCGCATTCACCATCCCTTGAGTACTGTCGCTTCTTGTCTTTTTCAGTTACATGTTAGGACACACAGTAACATTGTGTTTGTGCATCAGTTTGTCAAATCACAGGATCATGTCATGGCAAATAGCGGGATCTTAAGATTGCACCATCAAAGAGATTATACTGGGGTTTGTTTGGGTGCAGCTACAGCTTCCTTCCTTTCAGGGACTTGGTGCCAGATGGAGGTAGCTGGCAGGTCCTTGAAAGAGAGAGGTGCTGCACTGTTTAATGGCTAATGAATAACCAACATGTACAACTGAGAGAAAATTTGAGGTGAGGTCCAAAAACATATCCTAAATAATTCATGGACCTTGACATATTTGTTGTGGAAAAATAATAAATATTGGCAAGCTGGGTTTTGACTTTCTGGGGTTTTTTGGTGTTTTCCACTACTCCACACCCCTTATACCATCCCGCCGATAGAGCTGTGGGGTTTTTTAAAGATAAAGAGCTTTAATGGGCATTTAAATAAATGCCTCCTGAATAAATAGTGTATTGAAAAAAATCAAATAAAAAAACCCCAACAACCCTCCAATATCTGCTTTAGGTTCTTGAGTATAGTAATCAACCTGAATTTCATATGTCATATTTCTATTAAGATGCCTGAAATTAAATGTATGATTGGCTAGAAATGAAATAAAATGCATCTGTCACTTTTCAAAAAAATACAATCCAGTGCACAATATCGAGTAAACAAAACAAAGCATTCGAAGCTCCTTGTGTTATGAATGGCAAAATTCTGCTTACTGCTACTTGCACGAGCCTGTGATACAGATCCTGTATGTCTCTGCTAACAGCACAGCTCAGAATTCTTCAGGGTAGGGAAGAATACTTGGAGAATTGCAAAGTTTAGATTTCAGTTTTACTGGTACTTGGGGATATAAAGGTTGCATCTTAAGAATGGGGAATAATACTGTTTGGGAGGAGTAGGTAGCACAACTCACTTTAATTATTGAAAAGTTTTTAGATCTTTGGCTGAAAGCTGTATAGAAAGCTGGTGTGTTTATTGACTACATAGGTGACAGGGTCCCTGTGTTTGTGTAAGGTCTGAACCAATACTTAATAGTGACAGTTTTATTAGCTTACTCTAGTGGGGATATGGTCTTCCTATATATGAGATCTGGATTCTACCTGTACAAACAAAAATCTGGATTCTTCCATCAAACCCACAGATTTTAAAAACTGTCTATATTGGGACATAGCAGAAGGATTTGCCACTGACTGATGTCTAGGGATCCTAGGAATCTAAACAGAACTAAACAGAAGCAACTTATTCCTTTTGAATATTTACCCACTGGAACCTCAAACTTTCTAAAGAACAGTGTGACTAATTTAGCAATACTTGCGACCTGTCCCTAAAAATCAAGGGGGTTCTTAATACTGACCATTATTTTTCTGTAATATTAAAGCTTAGAAATTTCCATTTAGTTACTTAGAATTTTTGTGATCTCTTAGTATAAGGTGTGGTTTTTTTTTCATGTTGATTCATGCATATGAATTTGAGTTGCCAGTCCCAGTGTTTGAAGTTTCAAAACATTGGTCTTCAGCTATGATTTACAAGACATTTTTGTTGTGTAGTAGGGGTTTCTTTCTAGCTTAAGAGGTGAGTTTACTAACTTAAAGCTTGTGAACATACTGTCTTTGAGTATCTTATGATTCACTGATTGACTTGCGCAAGCAATAGTGGTGCAGTGCTGTAAAGGCATGATTTCAGAAAAATCATAGTCTTACTCTGGAAACATATCTTCCCCTTAATACCACACTATTTATTCTTTTTCCTTACCTACATTTATGATTGTAATGAAATGGGTAACTGAAAATAACAGCAATGGAAGAACCTTTAAATGCTTTCACAGTGGTTTGTCTTGCAACATTTCCTAATGTAATTTGTGGGTTGGTTCAATGGACTGAATATCTCTGCTTTTGTGGCTAGATTAATTAATTGCAAAATAATTCTGCTTTAACTCACAACTTTTTACTTTTTGCTTGGAAAAGAAAGAATGGAGAAAGCAGTTTCTAAAACTTCTGAGATTTTCCCTTTTTTTTTTTCCCTACCATCTTCAATGTTTAAGTATGGTCTTGCTGGCAGTAACTGAAATTAGTATCTAACGGTAATTACTTTGTGTGATCATAATACTTTCAAGATATATAGAAGTTTATTTCTGTGTCTGTTTAATTTGCTGTTATGGAAATTATCTTAGAATGTATTTCATTACAAAAGAACCTTACTGAATGAACTAAATTCCACTCTCATTTATTCTCTCTTTTTGATTCCAATACAGCTTCTTACTCTGTCCAATTTGGTTGTATGAAAGTCATATTTAAACATCTAAGACAATACGACAGCATTTAAAATGTGAACATAGGAATTAAAGAGCTTATAGGAGATGAATGCTTATTGTTAGTTTGTAGTGAGATTCACATGATGCAAAGCTTGCATTTACTCAGATGATAGTACCTGGCTACAGGTGACCTTTCAGCGAATTTCCTCTTCCTATTAAGCCTCTGTTGTTGCTTAAAATAAAGTGACTATTCGATAAAACTCAGCAAAATGCCTCAGGGCAACTCACTTCTAAAAAACAAACTGAACCCATCAGATAAAGCTGTCAGGGCTTGGGCTTTATCTAATGCTGCACACTCTTTTATAAATTGATTCACTTTTCTGCCAACCCAACGCGTCCATGAAATAGCTTGGCTGCTGCTACAAGTACAATTATTATTCCACCTGAGGTGATACGTGTGGTCTTAGAGCCCAGCAAACATCTATTTATACTCAAAGAGATTGTAGATAAAGTAGACACAAGCCTGCATTCCAGGCAGGCAGTGAATGACAGCTTCACCGTAACACAATGGTTGCATACTGGCTCTGTGGCCTCATGGAAGTTTGTATCAGTCTGCAGGAGCTGGGCAGGCCACAGCCACAGAGCCAGTCTCTGGGAACAGCCCTACAGGACAAGTGATTACTTTGATACCTTGCCACACGCAAATCCTAGCTCCAAGGAATCTCAGTCTCTGGAGAGAAGACATTTGTGTGTATGGATACCTGCATGGATTTACAGAAACAAATGGCACATACCTATTTTCTTGTATATATATCACAAATATATCCTATTATGTGCATATGTTATGAAAACTTTGTAGTTGCAAGGCACTGTTTGCAATTCTGTATAAATAAAAACTAGCAATTTTTTGACAACCTTTCTCTCTTTCCCCCTCTCCCTCAAGATTTAATATTTAAACTAATTACTTTTTTGGAGTGGGGAAAAAAATAAATTCTTAGATGGACAGTAACATCCCAATAACAGACCAGGAAGTATGTTATTTGGAACATATGACTTCTTGATATTTGTGTTCTGCATCTTGCATTTTCATTTATTCTCTGTGTAGTCCTGAGTAGGCTTACTTCTTAATGTACAATGGAGTATAGGATATGCCATTATCTACGTACATCAGCAAAATCCTGCAAGGATTAAACATAGGACAATCTCAAAATGTAATGGCTAGAGATAAAAACAAAACTACTATACAACTATAGGTGTAGTATCTGAAATAATTTATTAAAAAGAAAAAAAAAGAAAAAACCTCACCACCAAAACTTGGCAAAATTTCAAATTGCTCCATGTGAATTTGCTCATTCAATCATTTTCTTTTTTTCTTTTTTACTTTTTTTTTTTTAAAGAAAGAGTATATAACTGGTGCAATAAATAAATGAGATAAAGTGCAAACATGCCACCTAAAATAGCCATTATAGGATATTATTGTCTGACATGTAGAATTAGCTTGCCAAATGGCACTTGAAATTATTTTTTGTGAAGAATCTAGTTGGAAGTTGAGGGTGATGTGAATGGCTGTATAAAGAACACAACCTCTTCTTGAAGCAGAAAAATTACCCTTGTGAGCAATTTTATGTCTTTGCACAGTTTCCTAATAAAGCTGTTTGTATTGCAATATGTTAGAATATTGATCTGATAAAATTTTTCTATTAAAGTAGCTGTTTTTTCAAATAGAAAAATCAAGAAGAGACCCGTGTAAGTGAGTTTCAATATTTCGTGGAAAAGAAAGGTGTTTGGTTTCTTTTTTTTTTTGTTTGTTTTATTTTCAATGATGGTAAAACAAATGGCTTTTTTATCATATGGAATAAGCCTCCCTACTCCCTGCCTCAATAGCCTGGGGAAAAAAAAACCCTTACTTTTGTAAAAACTTTTTTTCTAACTGAACTTTTAACTTAAACTATCATGAAAATGCAAAATAGAGTTGTCAGGGTTGGTAAGAAAGGAAGAATCTGTCTCCAGCCTACTTGGACATACTGATACGTGCTCTGTGCCAGTGGTAGTACAGCTGGATGAATCAATTGAGTGAGACTACTTCAAAGGAGAGCACAGGGAGTTACAGTTTTGTTCTGCTGGAAAAAGATTTCACATATATTATTATTAGTAACATTCTTAAAATGTGGACCTAAAGGTACTCTCTAAAGCCATTTTTGATTAATTTGATTAAAGAAGAATAAATAAATATGGAAGACTTAAGAAACCAGCACCTCTCACTGATGTTATGGAAAATGTGCTCACTAAGTAATTTTGAAAAGTAAGTCACATATTATAAAGCAGTTCATGTAATGCTAAGAGCAAAGGAAAACAAATATGCAGCCATTGGAAAACAAAGACAATGGTTTAGAAGGATATAGCAACATAAGAAAATTTCTTTCTTCCCAGCCAAATCACTAACAATGTTCACAGCCGTATTTCCAACCACAGATGTTTTGTGTATTATTTGAAGTACATTTTACTTGATGTTCTTGTACTCAGCAGGAAGACAGAGTTTCAACCTATAGGAAGTAACAGTATTGCTAGCCTTTATCCCTTCTGTCAATAAGTAGATGGAAACCATTCATGTCTCTTTAGAGATGTACAACCAAAAATAAGGGGTTACTGAAGCATATGCCTAAAGTAATTAAAAAATGTGTAAAAAGTGCAGAGCTGTATTTACATACTTTTGTTAGGAATGTGCTTACATACTGTGTTGAATTGTGGTCCAAGAATTAGATTTTTCCTATATTCACTATACAGCCTCGTGACAAGTGAGTTTGCAAATTAAAGCGTTTCATAGGCTTTTGATCATAGCACAAATACGTGAAGCTTCTTTGAAGTTCCTGTGTAGCTGACTATGATGATAGCCTCTGGGAAAGGATATGATTAAGTCATAGCTAGTTGAATGCTTGATCTGACCTTCAGGCTTCCAGTTAATGCTTTTGAGTATAACCAAATATATACAATAAACCAAACAGAATTTGGTTTGGGTGTTGGGTTTTTCGGCTGGTTGTGTGTCATCTTCTCCCACCTCCCAAATTAGCACAGTGCAATACTACTTGAAGTGTGAATTCTGCTGAAAGAAAGTGGCAGAGCAGAGCTTTCCCCAGAAAAAGAATGTGCAATATCAAGTATACAAATGGTAGGGTCCACTGAGTAAGAAAGGATACAAAGAAAATTCATTTTGAAGAAGCAGAGATCAATATTTTGTTCAGCAAATGCTGGCAAGAAGTATCACCAAGAAGAACGATGCTGTAACATTAAAAAGAACAAGATTTACTATATTACTTATGGCATAGAAAAAGACTGAGCTATTTTTTTTAATGATTGGTAAACTCAGGGCTTTGAAAGATATGGCTGTACTAGCATCTTAATATGTTAGTTTCACAATTTATCTCAGTCCAGTTACTCCAGAGTGTGAAATAGGTACACTGGTAATTAAATTAAACTTGTTTGTTTCTTTCTTTTGGTATTTGTTAGCTAGAAACCATTTTTAGCAATAACAAGCATTGATTTGTGTGGCTTGTAATCTATTTGTTCTTACATGCATCTCGCCCACACCCACCCACACTCTCTGCTTCAAGTAATGACAATGCTACAGTGCTGGGGGGGGCTAACACAATTAATTTTTAGCATGTAATCACTGAGAGGAGGTCATAATCCTTCACTTACAGCCAGCTGTTGTTGCAATTTCACACTGACAATTCTGGCACATGAATGAAATATATATCAATTGGCCTCAACAATAAATACTGCCCAGTAAGTTACTTGATTATATAATATAGAGAGACTGATTTATGCCCTATGCAGTACATATAGTTGGTTTCACTTTAGACAAAAATGTTAAATTAACTAATTATGGAATAAGCCCCTAACTAGATGGGTTTGTTGCTGCATCAGTAAATACAGGCCACTAATAAATGATCCGCAGTTTTGTTTTTTAAACTATCTAGTCATAATTCTAATTCCATTGCCCTGCTAAAAGTACACCAAAATACCATATTAAATGGTATCTGATCCAGAAGAAATTCTGTTGTGTGTTGCAGCATGTTAGTCTCATTACGTAGGTTGGAGCCCGCAGAGGTCATTCAGAAAGCTAAACCCTTCCTTCTGCCTGGAGCAGCTTAAGATCCCTGCCTGAGTTAAGAGTGTTTTATCTGAGTACCTGCTTCCTCATAGGTGAAGGCTTAAAATAATGTTGCATAACATTAATTATGTTAACAAATGGCTTAGGATTTGGTTTTCATATAAAGTCACTGTAGTCGCAAAAGCTTAAACTGTTCTTCACGAGACCGCCATAATACTGGAAGAAAAGTGAACTTTAGAGGTTATCTGGGCTGGGAGTGAAAAAGGACTTGGAAGACTAGGGTCAGAATGTACAATATTTCTTCAAAGAGACAACACAATGAATTGAAAGATTATATAGTACTACTTAGATATCACTATATTTATCCACTGATTTAAGGAAAGGTCCCAAAGCCAGAGCATTTGAAGCTCCTGCCAACCACAACAGGGTGGTCCTTATTAGTAACAGTCTGAAAGTGACTGCATGAGAAATATGGATGTGTTCCTGCAAGCATAATCCAGAGATGGTTTGTTGTTGCTGTTGTGTCTTTCAAGGAGTATGTTACACATCCTTAAGGCACTGACACAGTGTAGTTAATTTTGGGGTGAAGACAGTAATTTTCATTAACATAATGTAACCTTGCAGTATTAGATTCTTACCAAACCACATATATTTTTTCAGACATAAGCTTCTGCTTACTGTCTTTGTGACATTGAGAGAAAGTGATAGTTCACTAGAGTGAAGTATTTACCAGGGATGTTTGCAGCATTTAATCAATAGATGCTCCAACCTTGGCAAACCATAAAAAACAGCCCACTGGTATAGGTGTCTTTTAATCCTGCCAACACATGCAACATCTGCCTTACTAATGTGGCAATTTAATTAGCAGAACACTAATTAGTAGAGCAGTGGGATCTTCAGAGACTCATCTTACAAACAAGCTCTTTTTTTCCAAAATAAAAAACCTCCAAAGTCTTTGAATTGTCCTTAGCCAGAAACCTCCTCTGTAAGCCCCAGAGACTATTTTATTATATGTCGTTCCCCCCCCCCATATTTTCTGCAGATTTAACTAAATCTTTTCTCTGATTACATTTCATTCATTTCATTGGCTACTAGTTTTTCCTGTGTGTCTAGGAAGCCATTTAAAGGCTCTTGCTCATGTTTGTACATCCTGAACATGGCCACATCAATATTCAGTGCAGAAAAGATTTTTTTTTTTAATCTGTTCTTCTGTTTGTTTGTTTTTATTGAGAAGGATTTCTTCCTGCTTCTGATTACTGATCAGATTTGGGAAGCATGTAAAAAACTTTCTTATTTAACCTTATTTAGGAAACAACTTGGCACACTGAAGCCCTACTCTCTTCAACATGTAAGCATTCTTATAAATTTTGACAAAGCCCATCTCCACAAAACTGATGGCATTTTAAAAAAATTATGTGATTTAAGACTCAAATGGGATTATTTCTATGATGCTGAGTTTACAAATATTCAGCTCCTGTACACAGACAAAGCTAAAGGACTTTCTGTAGCTCTGAAGAGAGTTCTCAAGAGTGCATGGCTGACAATGCTCTACAGGCAGGGGAATGAGACATCCAAGGTGGAGCTGCAGAGAGAAGGTTTTTACATACAGTAGTTCTTTTATTTGTGTGTGTGTCAAAGCTTTGATTTTTTATATATTCATGTGTTTGATATTTTGGGAGTAGTGGCATGTCTTTACTCTATTTACTACATGTGTTTTCAGCCCTTCAAGCACAAAGTGAAGCCTGTGCAGGTGGTCAGTGGTCTACTTTGATATTGAAAGTATTTTGTTTTTTTAATTGTTTTGCTTAAAAAAAATGTTATTTCTGTCCTTGTCTTGATGCATTTTAAATTTAAACCCAAGACCACAGAACATCTCTGACATCCTTAGGTGTGAAGCAGAATCTATTTGAAGATTTGAATCACTAGGGCAGGAAATGTTTATGAATATTTTCTTGTAGGGAAAAATGGGTCTTGTCAGATTTAACATGTGTCATATTGCTTCCTTGAAAAAGATGCATATCCTGACTTGTGATTTTGTGAGGATTTTGGTGGGTTAATTGGAAAATATGAATATTTTCCTTGTTTCCTTTCCTGTTTCCTTGTGTATGAAAACGAAGAAGAGGTATAAACCCCTCAGGGGATCAGAAAATCTTGAGGATGGTCTTTTCTATTTCTTTTTCATTGTAGATAGACAGTCGCTTTGTGTAAAAAATAAGCTCCATAACATACGTGAAGGTGAAATTGTGACTGCTTGGGAAGATATTAATTGACTAGGCACAGAACAGGAATTTAGTTAGGTGCATTTTAATTTTAGAATCTGATTTTGCGAATGCCTCAGCATATGCATAACTCTGCTCACAACCAGAGAGGAAGGAAGCATAAAGTTTAAGCACATGCACATGTTCCCGCAAGACCATTGTTGCAATCTGTGAACAGATTTTGATTTTTTTTTTCCCCCCTGCAAGTTCTGATCAACTTTCTGTTTGGCTGAAAAAAAAAAGTATTTTATTCCTTAGGGAGAGTGGGGGAGGGGAAGGCACATTTTTAGTTCATTTTTTTGTTTGTTTGCTTTGGGGTTTTTATGGTTAGTTTTGTTTTGGTATTTTTCAGAGATAAAGTTCCTTTTTTGTTTGAGGTGGTAGAAATTCTTTCTGTAAAGAATTAGATTTTTTTTCATTATTATATATTAAGCATAATTTCATAAGGACCCTTATTTCTTTTGTGGGACTTTTAAGATGATTTAGCCAGGCATCTGTTTTCAACAGTTTGGTGTCTTACTGCATATTTAAAGCTTGTACCTTACAAATATTTTTGTGAAAATCAGGAAAATGGCATTTCATTTCTGAAAGTCTTAACAAGTGAGTATCAAAACCAACAATCACTCAGCTTTAACCAAGCAGTAAGTAAACCAGGCTGGTAACTGGTGCAATTCGTTCAAACGTGGCATAGAATGATGTCATGGTGATTTTAGATTTGGATCTACTCCACCATGGCTGAAAATCAGAAAGGAAGAGATCTGACCAATGTTCCTATTTTACTGCAGACTGACCCTAATAATATTTTGTATTGCAAAGCATTTCTCTTCACAAAAAAGAAGCATTCTCAAGGGTTTGAATTATACCTATGTGTCCTTTCTGTGGAGCATGAGCGTGAAGTAAACATGACCTTATAAAACGTTTTAAGTAGTATCTAAGTTCTTTACCAAATTTAAGTAGCAGCCCTCAAGGCCCTTTGAACATGTGTATTTCATAGTCATGGTAGGATTATGTAGCATGTTTATTTCTGTATCAGAACATCTCATGTAGGGAAAATTTAAATTCCGTATTGCATTTGAGATGCCCTCTCAACACAAGGTCTTCATCAGAGGAATTCAGCAGAAGAGATCAGTCTTTCTCAGTCACCAGTGAAGAAAAACTTATTTAAACATGCAGTCTAGTGAGTAATTAAAGGATAATGGTATACAGCCACAATAAGGAAATTCATGGAATACATCATAGGAAGTACATGTAGTTAGAGATTATGTGGATATTAATAAGATAAAAATAGCTGATAGGAGAAAGAAGAAATATTAAATCCAAAATTGAAGGGTACTGCAGGAAACATTAATAAGGAAGTATTCATTTAGGAAAATAAAATCATATTTAAATACCCTATTTCAGACTAAGTTTGCAAGAAGATTTTTGAACATTGCAAGTGGGAATTTCTGTGTAAGGGCAATTCTATGCTGGAGGATTTTGTGATCTTTTTTAATATCTTAATTGTAAAGAGAAAATTATGTGTGGCAATGTGATTAAATTTATCTCATTGTTATCAATTTTTAACTAAAATCATCATTCCGTAAATTAGATTTAAGGTATAAGGTTATAGCAATTGGCAGAGATCAAGATGGCTTTCTAACATTTTGTTCTTGGAAAGTCATGACCTGTTTCAGCCATCAAAATCTTTTTTTTTTATTCTATTACCCTAACTGAATTCAAATGTATTCCACGTATCTATGGCTTAGTCTACAGCATTATTGTGGAAAAAGAAACTTAAGATACTGTATTACAACCAGCTATAATTTTTTATCTGTGAGCAATAAAATTGCAGAGTAAGATGAATGAATGGCAGTGACATGCACTCATTTGCGTGTGTGTGCATGTGTATTTATATCCACCTTCAGAACCAACATAGTCCTTTTGGTTTGGGCTTTTAACAGGATTAATTT
>JBCJKH010023310.1:1916-12252 GCA_039877255.1 Loriculus beryllinus | reverse complement strand
GTGCCTGGGATTGCTCCGACCCAGGTGTAGGACCTTGCACTTGTCATGGTTAAACTTCATGAGGTTGGCATCAGCCCGCCCTCTGGATGGCATTCCTTCCCTCCAGTGTATCCAGCGAACCACACAGCTTGGTGTCATTGGCAAACTTGCTGAGGGCGCACTCAATCGCACTGTCCATGTCACTGACAAATTTACAGTCCCATTAAATATGTCAGTTAAAACTCACATCACTTGCTAGTGTGCTGGATCAAACTGGAGGTACCATGTAAT
Source organism: Loriculus beryllinus (assembly GCA_039877255.1). NCBI lineage: Eukaryota > Metazoa > Chordata > Aves > Psittaciformes > Psittacidae > Loriculus > Loriculus beryllinus. The sequence goes on along the minus strand of JBCJKH010023310.1, from coordinate 11,982 downwards.
CAAAAAATCAAAATCGTAGTCATTATCCGGAAAAGAAAGAATCTGAACCGTATAAGATATGAGTCTGCCCTCAAAGCAGCATAAAGGAAGAAGCCACTTTGCTCCAGTAGGTGCTGGTCCATAATGATCCCACAGTAAGAAAGACACAGAGTTGCTATAAATTATCATTTAAAATTCTAGTTATTACAGCTAATACTATAAGAAGATAATAGTGTAAGTAATATTAATATCCTTTTACATGCTGGAAATCCAAGGTGATGTTGCATCAAGATGACCTGTGATCCATGTGCCAGGCAGACGCTGTCCATAGAAGAGAATCTTCCATTTTGATCATATAGAGCTATTATGGGATTTTCTTACAAGAAAAGAACTGTCATTTTTGTTGTTGAACAGAAAGGATCTTCAGACAAGAACTTACTGCTGCAGTTGTAGGTAAAGGCAAGGCTACACATGTAGCTAAGTAAATACCACCAAGCATGAACTGCCAGCAGGCTCCACTCTTACAGAGATCTGACAGAGTTTATCCTGTGACCAAAGGATTTATTTATGCTGCACAACTCACCTGAAGGCCACACTGGACATGCAGCACAGCACAGGCCTGCACCTACTGATACTAGCTGCTAGATGTGCACTGACTGATAAATGTATAGTGGTTGCCTGGTTAGGACTTCTTCAGGAGCTGGTTTTGTTTTATTTTAATCTTAACTTTGACACTTGCCTAGTTCATATAGAGAACCAGTGGCAAAACTGGAAAGAATTCAAGTTCAGTGCCTTTTTCTCATGGATATAGCAATTTATAATTTTTCTGTTTGTAGGGTTTGGGGTTTTTTTTTTTTTTTTTTTTTTTGTTTTGTTGTTTTTGTTTTTGTTTTTTTTGTAAATGATCATCACTGGGACTTGTCCAAAGAAGGGTAACAAAGCTGGTGAAGGGCTTAGAACACAAGTCATACAAGGAGTGGCTGAGGGAACTGGGGTTGCTTAGGCTGGAGAAAAAAAGGCTCAGAGAAGACCTTATTGCTTCCTGCAGCTACGTGAGAGGAGGATGGAGAGAGATGGGTGTCAGTCTCTTCTCCCAAGTAACATGTGATAAGGCAAGAGGGAATGTCCTCAAGTTGCACCAGGGGAGGTTTAAATTGGATACTAGGAAATATTTTTTCACTCAAAGGATGAATATTTCAAGCATTGAAACAGGCTGCCCAGAGAAGTGGTGGAGTCACCATGTCTGCCAGTTTCTGAAAGGCATGTAGATCTGGTACTTCAGTATATGATTTAGTGGTGGCCTTGGCAGCGCTAGGTTATCTGTTAGACTCGTGATCTTAAAGGTCTTTTCCAACCTGAAAAATTTTTTGATTCTGTGATTCCTGAGGTGAATAGGAAACATCAGGTTGCTCTGAGCAGCAAGAAAGTTGATTCTTTTCAGACAAATAAAGTAAAAGGACAGAGACATTATGGATAAGAAGTATGCCAAAGTAGTATCACTGTAGCTTCTCCCTGCCTTCTCTGGGAGCCAGGCTTTCCAATGGCAGAATTAGGCTCCCTCTATGAAGAATCTGCCTGTGACAGCTTTGAAAATAAAAGCCAATAATAAAATGCAAGACCTTTGCAATAAAGCTCCAAGCCTTGATATCTCATGTTCTCAGGGTATGATCTATCTGTTACTTGTAATCTAGCCTTTCCCTTTTCCAGATACGTGAGATAGAAGTGTCAAGACTTCCTATAGATGGTAGTGTGAGCATTTGTAGTCATTGAAACACAGATCTGTGTAGTAACCTTTACAGAAATCATTCTGCCTAAGTCCCATGGCAGTACTGTTCCCCATGACTTCTGTCACTGTGATATTCCTTACCCTAGGTGGGCTTTCCAGATCCCCCTGGGTGGAGCAGGAGCTTGTACACCATGAAGTTTTTCTATTTAAAGGAATCTCAGTTTTCGGAGAATGAGTTCAGTATTAAACTATTCCAAAGTCCCCCAGTTCTCTACTCTGCTGCCTAAAAGAGGAAAATAACAATATATTATTTCAATATACTTCATGTCACCAGTTTTCTTAAGAAAAAGAGGAATTTTGCAATTCTTCCATTCTCTCTTCTGAATACACTGGACAAGGACACACTTCTGCAAAAATAGCACGTTACATCTGCAAGATATTCAGACACATGCAGCAAAGCGTAAATGCACATGGAGTTTCAATAATGTTAAGGTAAATCCAGTGCTATGAGAAGAAACAAAAGCTTATAAAATGGAAATTACAATCTATGCACAGGTAAGGAAATTACAAAATACGAGTTTGAAACAAACTTGAAAAATTGCACTGTGGGGAAAGATCATATCAGCTAAGCTACCTATTAAAGGTATTAGTGGATGTAGAAGATCAAAAGTATGAAATCGCCATTATATAGAATAATTGCTAGGAGTCAAATGATAGGAAAGAAATGGAAAATGGAGAGGAGACTCAAAAAATAATAGAGAAAAGGAAAAAATATCTACGATGCCTGCAATTGTGGGATTAGAAGAGAGTAGTGTGTTATTAAAAAGTAACACATTTTAATCCATAGGTAATTTACAAAGGGTAAATTTGAATCTGTGTTTCTGAAGTCAACATGACATCAACAGAAGTATCCTCTCTGCTGCCTTGTAGACACTTGTAATGTGACATCTGACAGCCAAAAGACGTAATAGCACGCTGCCTAGCTGGAAAGTGTGGTCGTGGGCACTGAAGCATACTCCTCTGCTTAAGAGAAGTATCACTGGTCTTTGATATGTAATCCTACAAGGAAGGACCTTAATGTTAAACTTTTCCTCCAAAGATTCATTCTTTGTTAGGAACATATTAAAGATAAAGGGTGCCGTAGGAAGGTGGTTGGTAACCTTGCATTGAATTTCATCAATTAGAGCAGAATTATTTTAGCTGGCATTCATCTTACTGAGAGAATTATTTCTTGGCACTCACCACTGTAGCAACTGAACACATAATGAACATTAATAGATTGTTTTCATCATCATAAGCCTTATGTGAGCTGAGTATGAATTAGCCCCATTTTGCAGGTGGTGAGCAAAGTTCAATCCTTCAACATGATGAAGGTGTCCTACATAGTTTTGTATGCCTTCAACTCCCCTTGGAATTGCAGAGCAGCACATACCTTAGAGAAAGCTTTCAGACACTCAAGCATTTTAAGTGATTTGGTAAAAGTTCTATATATGTGGTGTTCCTTATTCTCAGTTACACTAAAACCATATCACATTAGCTGGGCAGGAAGCCAGGGAACACAGCCTGAACCCTACAGTACTAACCTAGTGTCTTAATCACAGGATCGTTCTTTCCCCTTAAAACAGGCACCAAAAAAGCCATGATTTTCAGCAAAAATGGGACTTGGGATAATGGAATCAGTGCACTTCCTTTTCACAGACTGTCTGTGGATGACAGAAAATAGATGAAAACAGGAAAGTGATGTGGAGTGTTGGGGTATGTGTGTAAGGAAGCACTAGAAGAAAAGAGTGGCAAGACTGAGAGAGTGTGTAGAAGGGCAGGAATAGCGAGAAGTGAGAAGAGACAGTATGTTTAGTAGGAGTAGTGCATGCAAAGGAGGCCATTATGAGAAGAGAGAACAAACACAACAAATGGTGAGACATGAATAAATGTATTTCATGTGTTTTAAATGAACAAATCTTCAGTAGTTTGTATGCTATTTCTATCCAGACGCAGATAAATCACTGGAAAAAGAAGTCATATGTACCTCAGAACACCACAATAACTATAAATATAATGTGATTTCCATCAAATGGTGGTTAAGATTTTGTTTATTGTTAATAACCCTTTATGACTGTTATTTTATTTCCTTATCATGTTACAGTGTTTATATTGATTAAGTAATTATTAAATGTTGAGATATACTTCTTAATATTGATCCATCACTTCAATAACAATTGTGCTTTGGGGTTTGCTTTTTATTTTATTTATTGTTATTATTCACAGAATTTCCCTTCAGGTTCTCCTAAGTCCTACACAACAGCTTCTAGGCAACTCATGGGGGGTAATGTTAAAAGGATTTCAAAGACTTGGGAATTAACACTGTAAAATCAAAGGGCATTAGACAGAGGCTTTGATCTTGCAGCTTTATGTTCTACCACCTTCTCCCACTTCTTTTGATCCCTGCACCTTTACCGAAGCTAACTACTGCCCAACAAGCAAACCACAGGTTCTGTAAGAGGTAACATACATTCTCATCCCTTAAACCAGTTTATTCTGCAGTGTCACCTATATATTCATTTATACTAGATGCTTTTTGGGAGAATTCTTTCCAGCTGCCAGGTCCCACCCCTTCAATATTCCCCTCTGTATGAAGGGAAGATGAATTACATGGACAAAGGCGTAATCACATGACTATTGATGAAAGAAAGGCAAGTTTCTGTAAGACAGCGTTTTACTTGAACAACTTTTATATTGCTACCCTTAAGCCCATAAACCTTTCATCAATTTGGTTCTAAATAATTTTTAAAGTTTTTTTTAAAAAAGCTTTTTAAAGTTCTTCTAAATAATTTTTGAAAAAGTACTACAATATTCCTAAAATAAAGCACAGTGGAAGACAACGTGGGAACATGCTGGCTCAATGAATCCTGCAAAACTTCCCAAGTTAATCTATCTATTGGATCTCTGATTGAAGGTACCACTGATACCTAATACCTTCACCTGGTGTGTCATACAGAGTGATCAGAGACTTCCACCACACAGCATCCTCTCTTCAAAGACAGAGCTTTTAAAATGATCCTCACAGATATGCTGTATCAGATGTTCTGGTAGAAGGATCTTCCGCAGGATTTGTGGTCTGTTCAAGCAAATGTCAAGAGCTATTACTCACCTTGTGTTCACATTCTGCTGTCTAAAGGGAGAACCAGATACCTAAACTTCTTTGGGTTGATCACAGGAGAAGTGATAAAAAGCCAATAGTCTGATAGTGAGGAGGAAAAAAGGTGAGCTGATAGACATAGATCACAAACTGGGCTAAATAGCAGATGACCAGTCATCCAGTCTATTAATGCTGCAGTCACTCACCATAACTTTTACCCTACATTGATCATTGGTTTCTTATTTTCAATGAGAGAAATACAGTTTGACAGAATACCAGCTTTTCCTGTTTAAAATACCTGTTGGATATTTAGCATGTCACCTCTGGAGGGGCTGGTCACGTTCTGAGAGCGTGTTGCAAATGCCTCTCCAAAGTGATATGTCATGTGCAATAACCACAACCTCTTTATTATTTTTGTACAGCAGAAAAACAGTAAAAATCTTTTAAATAATCCCACTTAAAGTTTAAGCTCAGTGCTGCAGAAAGCTGTCATGGTGATTTTGATTTCAGAGGCTGGGGGAAAGGGAAAATGATGAAAATTGCTCTGACCTTTATTCCTGCTATAATGGGAGTGGATCATTTTTGTGGTTACTGTATAGAGAGCTTTTATGCTTTAGGATGAAACTATAGGATATTATTCGCTGCTCACTTCTGAGAAACACACAGCATAAATGTAACTTGAGTTTAAAAAAGAAATGTATGTGAGCGCACACACAGAGATCAGCTCAGGTACTACAGAGAATACCAATGTGCTGTAAATTGGAAGAATTTGATCTCTTACCTGTACATCTTCCCCTGTGTGTTCAGCTTTATTCCCTGTGCCTTTTGAGTTGTCCGTTATTTTAACATAGTGCCAGGTGTCAGAATAGCATAAAAGTATTGCAGTGCCTCACCTGAAGGAGAGCACAAGGGCACACAAGTGATGGGTATAAATCTAGATACACACAAGACTAAGTGTTGCAAAAACAATAAGGCTTCTGGTAGGTTAGTTTGATTACCACACAAATATTTTTTACTGGACAAAATTACTAGGATGCTTTCTAGGGACTTATTAGCTAAGACTGCGAAGCAATGGCAAGATGACAAAGCTTGAAGGAGGCTGTATGTGACCAGCTATAGGAATTAAAAATGAGATTAGCAAGGCAATCATATCATACATATGAAAACCTTTGAGCACATTACTGGAAGCAGAAAGCATGGAGCAAAACCAGGCAGAGCAGTGGTTCGGTTTCTCTAAGAAGTTATATCTATTACTTTTAAAACTTACACAATAGGTCAGGTGTAAAAACAAGGATTGAAACAGTATGATTAAGGCCACCTACAGCCTACTGACCTGCTTACTTTCATATGGTAAATTTTCAGCTATGACACTTATTTATTATTAAGGGCATGCTGTACTGCTGATGTCATCAGATTATTGAGCACTTCGCAGTTAAAATGGGTTGAACATAAAGAAATCCTTAGAAAACTTGAAGAAATCCATAGTTCTCCCCCATATAGCATTACTTCAATTGGATTTGCTTATTAGCCAGTGTTAATTGGACCAAGGTCAAATATTCAACCCACTTCTGTTATCAGTTTGATCTTTAAGAGCCTAAGGACCTTACTAGTCATTACTTAACTGGAATTTCTCTTCAAGTACATTTTATAAAACACCAGGTATGAGAGACTAACAACTTGCAAGAAATTTGTGGTATGCCATCCATCCTTTTGGGCTGTGTATATTTTGTCACTGTTTCGCACTTCCAAAGACCAGAATTTTAATGATAAAATATTCTGTAGAGTACCTCTACTCATTTTAAGAACAAGTCATGAGAAAACTCAAAAATTCTTAAAACATAAAACAAGAACAGGCAAATATGACTACATATATTCTATATGTAATACATAATATTACCAGCAGCTCACACGAAAAATTGCATGATTCTTTTCTCTCATCCCATGCTATCAAGAATGACTGAATTCTCTACTTACAGTATGAAACAAGAAACAGGTAGGATGTGAATCAGAAGATACATAGAAAAATAATAGACAGGAATGAAGACAGAGTGTATTTCTTATCTTCCCCATGTCAGTCTCTGATATGTTTCTTAATGGCATTATAAATCTATCTTGAAATTTATTGTTTCCAATATTTTTTTACTCAATGATCAGAGAGAAGTATCTTTTTCCACTAAAACCAGATGACTCTTTCAGTGGTTGAATTAACATTTCTGAATACAAAACACTGCATAGTACTTGAGCTAGTGAAGTGTATTTGACTAAATATTATTCAGCGCATTAAATATGGTGAAGATATTCATCCAAATAAACTAAATTAATAGCAAATCTTAAAACTAGGAATAAATGTTTTCGTTGCATATTTAATCCTGTACTGGATTTGACTTTGGACAGTAAAAGAAGCAAATCCTCTAGCTGATCATCTTCATAGAAAGACAACCCAATCTGAGAACAGCGTTGTAAAGCCGTAGGACTTGCAAGCTTTGCTATTGTTATTGATGGACTTCATAAGTTCAGTTAAGATAAAGGAAGGAAGTCACAGAATCTGCTGAGAATGTTTAGAGAGTTTAAATAAACACCTTGTGAAAAGTTGCTTTTCCTTACATTACTTTTTCTAACAGCTATGTAGGGAAAGTGTCTCCAAGCCTAGCTTTAATATCATCTCCTGAGATGGGAACAGCTCTGGAAAGTCAGATGTTTCTTTCAGTAGCAAGGATAACACATCCACAGCTGCTGAAGCTGGGATCTGTCCTTGTAAAAACTCATATATTTTACTTCTTGATAAACGTACTACAGTTTAGTTTTAAAATATGGTGGATGACAGAAGAATAATGTATGGATTTATCCTTTTGTCTTTCTCCATTGGTGCTCCTCATATTCAAGGAGTATAAATCATGTTTACTTGGGAACCCTGGCTACAAATATAATTATCTGAGTCTAGGGCTTCATGGTTCGCAACTATTTTTTGCAGAGATTGATCACTAGAATGTTTCACTTTGTTGTGTACACCAGATTATCTAAGGGCAGGTCTTACACTATTGTCTAAGAAGTATCAGAACTGACAAAAGGTATTTTTGAAAGAAGAAGAGCCAAAGCATTGGCACTGCAGGCCTGTTTGGTAGTGAATCTTTGCTATACTATTAGAGCTCCCACCCTGACTTAGCTTCTTTCACTTGTTCTCTCTCCCCTTCCATGTAGGAAGTCCCTTCACTTACATTAGCAGAACACCTACTCTATCCCAGTATTTCCTTTTTCATCTGTTTTATTATTTTTTAATGGTATCTCATATATATCTTGTTAACGGTGTGGGTATACAAATGGTCAAATCAATAGGAGTGAGGGAATGGCAATGTGTGACAGTGAGAGGAAGAATAAAGAGCACAGAGCATAGCATGGGCTGATTCCCAGCTGCCCTCCTCTGGTTCCCAGTTCTCATTTTTTCTTTGGGAAAGCAAGAGTAATCTATAGCAGAATATAATTGTTCCTCACCCAAACTCAGTCATAAGGAGGAACAAACAACAGAATTATGGCTTGGGGATTTAAGCTCCTGAGGTTACAACTCTCTGCATCCTAGTTAAAGACTGGTCTTAAATAATTACCATTCATCCCTTAGACCTGTATCTAAGTTAAAGAGTAATCTTAAATATGTAATTATTAGCTCATGCTAATAGAATCACTATGGGTAGATAGCAAGGAAAGGAGAGCTACAGCTGAACTGCTAATAATTTCACATTTCCCTACCTGAATGGCTGCTGCACACTAGGAATTAAGAAATTTTACTGTTCCACTTTGCACTTGCAAATAATTTTGTCTAATAATATACCTATGAAATTACTGAGTACAATGAGTCCTGAAAGGCCATGGCTCAGCTTGGCTGAAATCTATATCTGAGTAATGCTGTGGAAAAAATTAAAAGAAGATGGGAGAGAAAAACTCTTTTTTCATCCTCTTTGTTCTGCATTTGTATGAGGTTGAAGCAGGCTGCACTGCAGAACAGTAGTTTTGTCACAGAAGATATCTTAGCTGATAAAAAGAAATAACCTTGTCACCTTCTGTATCCTTTACTGAAGTTAACATTATGTCATTATGCTTCTGGTATTTTACAGTGAGACACTGAGTCAAAATACCATTTCTTTTGTCTTTTTATGTTTTGTCTTCATTCTCAGAGCCTTGAACTCTAGGCATAATGTGGGCCTTGAATTAAACATCTGCTCTCTGGATTTTAGATATTTGCAACTTTACTAGGGACTTCAGCACAGAAGTGTAACCCTGTTCTTGCTAGCACTGGTGTAAAGTAGGGATCATTACAATGCAGTCAAGGGAATTGCTCTGCTGGAAAATCGGGGTAAATGGGGCTCTGGACTGTCCACAGACTTTCAGACAATTGGAAAAGATGTTGCAGTATGTCCTCCAATTACTATTAACAAAAGTGCTCTTCCCACATAGCAATTTTTCTCAAAGTGCCAATTTCTTTTGAGCTCTGCTTCCCATTAAGACTTTTCCTGAATGAGGGCAAATGAGAGTGATGCTCACTTTCATCAGCTGAGCGGTATTGGAGGGCTGGCCTTGCTATTACTATGCACTCACAAGCAGCTCAGAAGCAATTGCAACACACTTGGTTGTCTAATTTGAAACTTTGAAAAAAGAAAGAAAAGGGTTTTGAAGGCTCAGCTCAGTAAGAGAATAGCTTGTGTAGCAGCATTTAAAACTTTCAAGTGCTTTTTAGAACAAAATCCTTGATAAAACTTTTTCCTCTCTCCCCTTTTCCAGCATTCAGGACCTGGTGTGTTTCTCCTGAGAGAATGCATTGCAGCAACAGATATCTTAGAGGTAAGGTAAGAATGTCGAGAAAATGATTTGTCCTGATTGTTAAGCTCCCAGATTTTACAGAAAATAACAGAGCCGGTCTTGGAAGGTGGGTGAAGGAAAATGTTCAGATATACAGAAATTAAACTGCAAAGTGAAACATGCTGTGAGCTTTGAACAGCAATCCTAGTCTGGCTGCCAAACAAATTAAGTTCTACACTGAGGCCTCTCAGTGAAGTAGGGTGTTAAATCCATTGGCTCCTGTCCTTCCTGAGTCAGGGACAAGTCTTGCTTATGGCCCATGAGACCAAAGCTGACATGAGCTCTTAGAGCTAACCCAGTGGTCAGGGTCCTGCTACTTTGTTTAAACTAGAATGATTTTCATCTCTATGATAGCACATTTATATCCATTTTGAATC
>JBCJKH010023308.1:0-19317 GCA_039877255.1 Loriculus beryllinus | reverse complement strand
GAGGCCTGCCCTTTCTTGCCTACTGCTTTTTGTGAAAGACTTGGTGATTTTTCTGCTTTTGTGTACACATTCACTGTTTGCTTTATCATTTTAGAGCATCTACAGCACGCCACACAGCTCAAATCTCAGTGTGGATGGTAGTTAGACCCCATTAATTTCAGTGGACTTCTGTTCATGCCATCAGCAACCTCTGAAACACCTCATAATGTTCCTGTCCCTTTTTATCATCCTCCTGAAGGCTACATTTTCAAAATGAGAAGAAAAATGCATTGTCTCACATACGGCATCCTAGGAAGACAGACTGTAGACAGGACTGTAGACATAGACAGGACTGAAGATCTCCTGAGCCACCAAGCCACGTACCTTGACATCAAATAGGCACTGTCTCATATTTTCACTTTGTTAAAACTATTCAGCTCTAGGATTCAGTAGTTCCTCCAGCCACTTTTGACATATTTTCTCCATTTTTTTTTTTAATTGACACTGATGTTTAAAGCTGCAGGGATTTTGTAAACATTAAGCTCTGCTCCTAGCCTAAAGGTTTTAGCATCCCCTTATCTTTCATGTTTCTGTCCAGCTTACTCCTAATTTGAAGTTTTTGTGTCTCCTAAATACCCACAGAGCTCAGTGACAGTCATCTCAATAGCATTTGTGCTTCCTTTTCTTCTCTGTAAACATACTAAGCTTCTCCTCAGAAGCACTTCACCTCACATTGGCAGTAGCCTCAATACAGTTAATTTCTGCATTAAATTTAAAGGGGGGGAAAAATGGAAACAGCTGGAAAAATAAACTTGTAAACAGACACTGCCTTTCACACGTTGTCAGGTTGCATGTGTGTGACTAGCAAAATGGAGTGGAAAATCCTGCGAGTGGGATCAGCTGTGCCTTTGCTTGATGTTTTTGACTACAGTGATGATGTCAGTCTGCCTTCGGCTTTCCCACTTTCTGGAGTTTTCATGTCCTTCCTTTCACTCTCTGTCGGCTGCTTTAGCAGCTTGTTTCATACTTCTGAGATATTTTCTCTCTGACGTTTGAAGTCAAGTCAGGGTATGGCTTAAAAGCCCCATCTGCTATCACCAAGGGGTGTTTAAATCAACTGTTCTCTCTTTCTATCCAAAATACCCTTTATTTTAATGGGAACTGGACTGAAAATAGTTACACACTCATTCTGATCGCTGTCCTGATGTAGCTGTAAACACTTACCTCCAGTTTAAACTGTAAAATGCCCACACAATGCTGCCTTTGTTCTCTGTCAGGCAGGAGGGAGTGAATGCAATGCCAGGGGCACCCTTATTTCAAATACAACATTGGATTTTTTGCATGAGTGGTCATTTTATAAATTCTGAAGACCTGGATACTGCTTATTTTCACTGAATGTCTCTCAATTTAGAATAAAAATTAATGTTTTCAATACCTATTTAAAAAAAATACTAAATGAATAGGATGCCAAGTCGAGGTTTGTCTTAAGTTGAACTAGGATTCTGTGTGAATCCTAATGTACTGGTGAAAATATACAAACCCAGGCACAGGTCCCACTTTCCAGCCTTTGACAATAAATGGGCATTTTGGCAGAACCTGAGGATTAGTAAACTATAGGTGTGGACTGATGAACTGTGGTGTAAAAGAGAGGCTTTGTTCTCTTAGTGATGCATTTAGGTTGACATTAATTCAAGTTATATTGGAAAATCAAAGGAATTTTATGAAAAAAGAGGAGAGGAGGAAAAACAGAGGACAAGTTGCATCAATGATTGCACAAAGCAGAGGGGAAAGGTATGGGTGTGGTAAGTCTGAGCTTTCTTCATCCTGGAAGAAATCAATTAAATGCTTCCAGATTCTGTTTCTTTCTGCAGCAGCAAAGATCTGACATTACCAGAGGAGGCAGTTCATACTCATCTCCGTTCACAGAAATATTTCTCTTGCTTTCTTAAGAAGTCTTTGGTACCTTGACACATGTCCTGTACATCAGAAAAGATGACAGACAGCAGTGAGATCTTCTTAAATACATGTTCTGAACAATAAATAGCTATTTCTCAAAACTGAAGTTTTATGGTTCTTGTGATCAGTCTAGGCACACCTTTCTCTTCCAAACAAGATGATAACAGAGGTCATTTTGTAATATAAATGGCCTCCCTATTGTAAAATATGACAGGAGTTCTAGGATGTAAGTTAATTATAATGGTCATTCTACTAATGTCACAGTCGTGTCAAAAGTACTATTACCAATTTATGGTTGTAAGTCCAGTCTGGCATGTTAATGCAGCCTATTGTATATTTTTTCCCCGTTCGTCTTACCTGCTAGAAAAGTAATAGTCTTGCCTCATTATATACTCCTAACCCAATGGCATCTTAATGTGCTCCTAGATTCCATTTGATACATCTGCCCAAATTGTGATTTAAATCCTGTGCCAATTCCATAAAAAACCCAGAAACAAAACCTAAAAAACAACAACAAACAAAAATCACACAACACTTGCCAGAGATCAAAGGCTAGGCTTGAAATTATCCTTCCATGTTAAAGCTGAGCCAAGTTTAAATCCTTGAGTTTTCAAAACCAATCTGAAGTAGTTGTAAGATGTAAATCTTTGGTTTCAGAAGAGGCTAAATCTGCTTCTGAGAGTCAGATAAGGCTAAAAGTGTGGATGGACAGAATTTTTCATAATTCATCTGTCCACTTTCCTTATCTCATTGTACTTGGGAGCTAACATGGCACATTTATATGTTTTTCACCTGATGCTTACTTCTTTGTCACCTAATGAGTGCATAATTCACACATTTGATACCCAGGGGCACACACATCTCAGCATCAGTCTCTGCCAATGTGCTTTGGTCGCTGAACTTGCACAATATGAAAATGGTTTCAGAATTTGGACTGTAAGTATCGCAAGTAACAGGTTTTCCCCAAGGCACAGAGGATCAACTCAGCATGCAAAAGCAGCCCCATATTAACTCGGAGGATGTCTTAGCATGCAGAAAGACCCCCACCCCACAGGTTATCACACAGCCAAGCATGTCGAGACAGGCCACTGGCAGCCTCTCCACAAGCCAGCTGTACACTTGGAAGGTAAATGATTTGTGGAACTGTGTATGTTTAAAGCTACTCATGCATAAAGCTGTCAAATGCCATGTAGACATAGGTAGAGCATTTCTAGCTCGACATATTAACATAGCAAAAGCAAAAGGCATTGACACTTTTTATTGAGAAAGGCATTCTGACTCCCTTGTGTAGCTGTTGCAGTTTAATTCAAACCGTGGCACTTCTTTGAGGGCTGAGAAACAAAATCCTTCAGCCAGTGTTTTGATGCAAGCAATATCAAATATCATGTGTTACTGTGTAAGTGTACTTACTGCACTACAGCAGCATAATTTTCATTTACGAAATATTTTAAGCAAATTAGTCTGCTAAACTCTGTATTGCACTGGAACGCAACAGAATATGTAGCTGAATAACATTCAGAGTTCAGAGTTATTGCTTTCTACTGGGTGATCAGAGGACCTGACACAAGGAGCGATGCCCTGTTGTGTAATATTCCTCTGATGTTGTGGGCACAGCTGGACAGACATCTCGCACTCATTCCCTCTCAGTAGTCTTTGGGCAAAAGGTAATGTGACTTCTTTGGGGAAAACACTTTTTACCTATTAGCACTAGTTAACATTCCTTTACCTAATCTGGAAAGATGCACAAGAGACTTTTTGTCAGTATTGTTATAGATGAACAAAGATGTTTAAGATGGATGCCAGAGAAACTGCCAAAGAACTTTATTGCTTCAAGAATTCTGCATTTTAATATACCTACTCTAAATACTTTTATGTACTTAGTAGCCTAATATAGCAGGACTGCGGTGGGAAGGATAGCGGGAATCTGCAAATTCTATAAAAGAGTCTTGACCATAAATAACTTAAAGATTTCAGGATCATTCCATAATCTCTATTTTCAATCATCAGCAGCAGCAGGCAGTAATCCTACAGAAAAATAGTCCACAAATAAACAAACCAATTTTCCTTTAAGAGCAGAGCTAATTCTTTTCAATCTACTTTTTTATTACACTATTTTCCCTCTATCTGTTTAGCTAACATAAGGATAAATTTCCAAAGCTACCCAGTTGGAAAATAAATGGGTTCACTGTTTGTCTAGCATTCCAATCTTCACAAATGTAAATCAGTCCAACTGCTACTCATTTAAACCTCCACCTTCACAAAACATTAAAGGACTGCTTTCCATACACAATTTAATCTGTGACAATTCACTAAGAATTCTGCTTGAACATCATTAGAAATTGACTATCTGATAAAGACAGACCACTATCAGAGGTCAGGCAGGTCAACCTGTGTCATTTACATAGTTTTACTGGGTCAACTACAGCAGGCACCGCTATTTGAAGGTTAAATTGTTACAATTAAATACATATACAGCTATTCCCATAGCTACTCTGCTGTTAAATCTACCGTAAACAACACAAGCATTTATATCTGACCCTAATTGTGTCCAAGATGTCACCATTTGGAAATTATACAAAAAAGGACATTATAATCCGTTACACATTAAACTATACTTTATATGGTGAGATCCATAATTAGCTGCTAGAAACTGGTTTCATTTATTCACATCAGTGTTAAGGGGTTCATTTAGGTTACTTTCTTTCATTTTAATTGGAATAATGGGAGCAGTGCCTCCCAATATATTTTATAGCTGCAGAGTTCACTATAAACAAAGGCACATAACCCTGCCAAGGCAGTCACTAAGGAAACTCTTTTCTATGCATTGGCCCTATTCACTTACTCCCTAAGTATCTTCAAGAAGATCAGCTTTGTCAGGGGGAAGGGTTGAGGGGGGTGTCAGTGAAGAGCCTTCTTATACTCAAGCATATTGCTTAGCTAGGAAATCCTACTTCGCTCAAAGTTTGAAGCCAGCACCCAGACAGGAGCGTTAACATCACATGATTTTCCTACTCATCAGAGAAAATCAAATGAAATACCTCAGTAGTGTTTTGTAGCAATCAGGTAATTCTGAAGCACACAATAGTGTAACAAGGTAGGTATACTGATAGCACAAGAGAGGGAGCAGTTAGCTCAGTAACTAAATTTATAATCAGCTCCTACAAGAAAAAAGAAAACGGTCTCTCTGCCTACCAGCCTGTGTGTGTCTCGTTTGTACCACAGTATACGTAAAGTTGTGTGTATGCTAGAAAGAGTTCTTAGAATTGTTGGTTTAAATCAACTCGAGTAAGATATCCAACTGGAATATAACAGGAAATTCTTACCGTATGCCTGCACAAATGTAACGTATCTCAGATGAGCTGTCTACAGCACATGATCATTTTGTTTCCCTTCTGATTTGTGTGAAAGCAGGACATTTACTTTTTACTCAACTCAGTAGCCTGGGATATTCATTCTGTTTTATCTGTGTGCTCCTGACCTGATGCAAGACTCCCACAGTGTTCAGTGGGATCTGAATGAAGCCATTGGCTGGGGAGGAAAAAGCGCTTGAATGCACAAGATGTTGTTGAAAACACAGGATTAATTCTGATACCAGAGTGATTCCTCTGCTGGGCTTTCATGTACGTGAAAGACACATGTGCCTGTGCATGCTGCGACAGACAGCAGAGGTGTGAGCCGCACGGTCACTACAACGAAACCGTGAACACTTGTTGTACAGTCCTTATGTGTGAGATCATATCACATCATTCATCCTGACATTATCTTTTTTTTCCCCCTTCATTATTGTAATTTCAGATTTTGCGTTGGAGACAAATTTTTCCTGAAGAACAACATGATTCTGTGCCAAACAGACTATGAGGAGGGTTTAATGAAAGAAGGTTATGCACCCCAGGTTCGCTGATCTGATGCCACATCATTAAGAATACAAAGCACTATGTTCTTTTATCTTTTTTGCTCAACATGTATATAAGAAATGACACAGGAACCTACTGAATAGCATAGATATAGGGAGACAGAATGGTTGCGTGAAATAAAAGGCGGACTGCATCTGTATGTAGTGAAAATTGCTCCAGTTCAGAGTTGAATGTTAATTAAAAAGGTACTGTACATACAACTGGATTCTTTTTGCTTGCTCTTGGGGTTTTTGTTTTGTTTGGGTTTTTTGTTTCTTTTTGTGTCATTTGGCATGAGATGTTTATTTTGGACTATTGTATATAATGTATTGTAATATTTGAAGCACAAATGTAATACAGTTTTATTGTGTTACCATTTGTGTTCCTGTTTGCTTCTTTGTATTGTTGCATTTAGTACAATCAGTGTCTAAACTTACTGTATATTTATGCTTTCTGTATCTACCAGCTATTTTAAATGAGCTGTATCTTTCTAGTAAAAAGCATTAAAGAGCAAATCCCAACCATTATTCTACACTTAAGAGCTTAAGAATACTGTTTACATTAAAACTATTTAGAAAACTAATAACTCTAGCAGCACCTGCTGCTAATGATGCTATGGTTAAGGGTCTATCAGCACTTCTGTTATAAGCCTCTATTTTTCAGGTGTTAAGCATCTGCTGTTTAATTGAATAGATTTTCCTTAAAGAGCACTTTTATTTTACTACAAAATTTTGCAAAACCTATCTGACCGGTTTGGGATATATTATAAAAGGTGCAAAAGTTAATGATTTTGGGCGCTGCTTTTATGCCCCATAGGCATTCACAATGCCTGTATTTGATTATTAATTTAGCTGGAAATTAAGCCCTAATGCAAACCAGTGCCTCTGGGTATCTTATTTTATATATCTATTAAAAAATATATATCTTATTTTTTGAAATCATTTAATTTAGGGGAAGGGGAATGGAGAGGATTTCTGGTTATATATGTTTTTAAAAGTTCTTAAAATTTGGGGGCTCTCTCTCTGTCTCTCTTCCTTTTTTCTTTTGTTTTTGGTTTTGTTTGGTTTTCTCTTTTTTTAACCGGGGCTTAACTCCATGAAGTTTTCCGGGGTTATGTCCTCAACAAACCCTGGAAAAAAGTGAAAGTAGAAGGCACTGTAAACAGCCCCCTCTGAGGGTCTATTTACATGAAGGAAATGACCCTGAGCTGACATTAGGAGAGTGACTGGTTATTAATTACCCACCTCCCTGAATGCTGAAGGTAATTTAAATGCTGTTATAGATGGGACAAAACTTTGAAATAGCGATACAGAAAGTGAGAGTGACCACACTTTGACTGCACAGGTACTCTGCTGTTCATGCCAACATCCTACAGTTTTGTCCTATCAATACTGGCAATTAAAATCCTTCTGACAGAGGTGGCATCACTGCTGACAGCTACTGCTGGCAGTCAGTCTATTTTCTAGGAGAGGTGGACCTCTGTTTTTAAAGCCATGAAGCTATTGCATCAGCAGGATGTCCCTAAGTGCTCATGCCCCTGACAGAACTTACAGATGTTTGGCAAAGGAAAACAGGATGAATGTTTAAAAAGCTGTTGAATGCGTATTTAATTTTTTCTGTTTGGTACTGTAATCTATCTTGCTGGGAAACAGCCTGCATTTTAAACAACATTAAGGGGAGAAAAAAAAAATGAAAGGAAAGAGAAGAAATTTACTATACCGTATGTTGCTCTTGTTTTCATATAGACTAAGAATGCTCACCTCTGCTGAAGTTGAGTGCTGTCTTTCCCTGTTCTTCCTGTCCTGTCACACAATTTCAAGATGTGTTTCCTGGGGATGGGGGAAGAAACTTTGTAATGCAGTGGGGTAATTCCTCTAGCATATGATTTGTAGTACACTGCACAGTGGTTTGACTTAGAAATGGGTATTTAGTTCTAATGACTGTTGTTACCATATGGTTTTGTTTCTGGCTGTGAATACTTTTAAGAATAAGCATGGCTCACAACACTTGACTTTGACTCATACAAGACCAGTAAGAAATGCAACCATACCTCGAGCTATTCTTGTTAATCAGAAGAAATAGCTCCACATAATTTTTCAAATTAAATTTAGCCCTATTTTATGGACTATCTTCCTTCCTAACCTTGAGCACAAGTCTCTCTTCCACTGCGTTCTACAGTCCCTTAATGTCTTTGGGATGACGAAGCAGTTGATGTCAGAGGTACTATTAGGCTCTTCCAAATCTACTTCAAATGCAATAAACAAGTTGTCTTTTCCATGAAGGTGAGGATGGCCAAAAACCAGAAAGACTCATCTCATTTTTACTCCAGTCTCAATATTTTCCTCCAGCCCCTGCTGTATCTTTCAGTTAGAAACCAGAAAGATCTGTCTTCTGTTTTCCATAAACAGACTGGATAGAAATCCCTGGCTCAGAAATAAGGGTGGGGAACAGGAAAGAAGGGACCTTGGTTCTGCCTTTGACTTGCTGTAAGCTTGGGCAAGTCACTCAACTTCTCTGTGCCTCAGTTGACCCTGTGTGCTGAACAGGGCTAATGCATACACTGCTTTTGTAAAGCATTTTTGGCTCTTCAGAAAACCAAGAGCTATGCATGCAAATGTTACCAGTAGCATTCTGGGAGAAGCAGAGCACTCATATGTGCAGTAGGTAACCACAGATCTGAGGCAGGAAAGCACCAAAACCAACTAAGCCAATGAAAGGCTTTGTCAGGGAAGAAGGCAATTACACACCAATAGAGCTGTAAATGCTAAAGCACTCTCTCATTACCACAGAGTGCCACTGCTCACCTCTCTATGGTGTGGAATGGGGAAAAAATGGCTTATTGCTACATGCCGTGCTACTCACATGTGCACACATGTGTTTTGGGACATATGCTCAAAATGGGGAAGAAGAGGGTGATCGTCTTATGGAGAAAATAATAGCTTCACCATTCTATCAAACTTAATTGACATAAGGATAAAGAAATGTTGATTGATATACTTGTTTTAAGTGCTATGATGGTGCAGCATTGCTTTGAGCACTTTAAGCTCTTATATCTTATTCACATAAACATCTAAAATCTGTATGTAGAGGATACAGTATAAATTTAGATTTGACATAGATCAATTATACACATTTTTCTGTATTTCAAACTTCAATCTTGACTGGCTGTTAAAATAATAACTGGGAGTTAAAGTATTTAATGGAAACCTTTCCAATTCCAATGAAGTATAATATCATAAGACAACATTGAAGAGAGATTTATTTATCTGTCAGGCCACTTTATTGATCTTTTTGACAGAGGTCTAGAGACCATTTTTTTGGGGTTGCTTTTAGTTGTCTACCTTAAGTTTCCTTCTCCATCACTGTGTGTGTCAATATGCTCTGCGTACAACAAAATGTTCTGCTAGTGACCATTGCTCAGTGCTCATTTGCCAGGTAGGAATGCTTCCACTTAAATTTCCTGTTGTTAGGGTATTTTATCTTTGTCTGTACAAATCTCCAAGCTTAGCCAGACAAAAATGATAATAATAACAACATTTTTTTTTAACTCTTTATTCTTGGATTGCTGTTTTTTAAGCCACATGGAAAAGTACAAATTAGTGAACCTTGATTTTTCAACTGTAGAAAGCTCCTCTGCCAACCATGATCTGCTGTGTCTGTTGCCTACCATGATTGGTGATTAATCAAGACAGCCTAGATTCTGCAGAAGCAGTGACCAGGGCTAAAAGTTGATGTGTTTCATAATTGTACTTTTATCTTGCTTAATATATTTTCTGGTTTGATTTTTTTTTCTTTAAGCGCACCTTCTTTTGTCTTCCTGCCCTCCCAAAATGCTCAAATTTATGCTCATGTAATGTAAATAAAGAAAAATCATCCAGCAACCCCTCAAATGTTCCAAATTGCCTCCATATAAAATGAAGTGCAGAAAATAGGTTGAAAAGTGGTCAGTGAGAAGGGAGACTGTGGGGAAAGGAAGCAAACAAAGAGGGACTGTGGCAAGGTTTCGCCTTACAGAATACTTTAAAGGCTTTTTTCCATGTAATATACAGCAGCTTCTTATAATTTCCTCAGCAGTAGGTAGTTTACAGTCATCTGTACCTAGAACAAATCATGTCAAAAATGAAGGTCTGTAGTGATTGCTGGGTATAATTTTGTACATTTAGCTGATTCTTCTGAAAGCTTCCACTGTGCTGCTGTTGTCAGACTAAATTATCAATTTAGCCATTTGTTGTTTAATGAATAAAAAACTCCTATGGCATTGGAGATGTTGTGGTTTCAATAAAGCAAAAGCTTTAACAACTCAAACTACAGAAAGCAAAGTGTGTACTGTATATCAGAACAGTGTTTTTATACTTTTAAATACCACTTGAGATGAAAAAAGCCAATTACATATTCACTTAATACATTTCTCCACCTTCAGTCTAATAATGCAGACCAAACCTGTTTACTGTTCAGTATCTTGCAAAAGGAAACCAAAATACAATATGTGCAAGGTAATAGGCCATTAGCACAAACATGCTCCCGGTAAAAATCTTTTGTGTAGGCACCCTTTCTAGAAGCTGCCAATTGTGGGTGACAGAAGTATTATAAAGGAAGTGATTTTATTACTATTTAAGGCATTAAAAGCTGAAGAGTATCTGTTTAAAGCCTTAAAGTAAGGGTTGCATGTATTTAATACCTTTTAAAATGCCCTTCTGCTGATTTATATTCATCCTGAACCTGCTAATAATGAGTATACATAAGCAAATACCATCTTCCACCTATTCAGCATGTCATTGATATGAAAGCCGCAAAAAATATCTCACGTAATCAGTGTGTTCAGAGAGTTATCTAGCACAAATTACTCATTAACTCAATAGCACATAATAAAAAAAGAACATCAATTAATTAATGAGTCACCCTCAGATCACTTTGATTACAACACAGCTCTGTTGAAACAGCAGTTATAAATGGAGCTGCCTCTCTTTATTCATTGTTTGCAATTGGCCTATTATTTTGCAGAGACCAATGTCATATTTAACACCTGCCTGCAGGTAATTGTGTGATTAGTTTCATAAATGAAGATTCAAAAGGAGAACTTGGAGTGTCTTGCTCTCTACAGTCGAGTCTGAAGATGCAGGAATACACCATGCCTCCTGCAAACTGCCATGCCAGCAGACCCCTGCAATGCCCATGAGGCTTCGTGCCTGGGTCCTAGTTGCAGGACAACACTCAGAACCAGTCATACAGACCTCTGCTTTAATCTGAAGATCTTCAAGACCTTGGCCAGACCTTGACTTAGACCTCCCAACCAGCCACATTGCTGGTATTTCTCAGGGAAGAATAGAGAGGCAGAGAAATTTAAGTGGGGTGCCCACAATCATTCAGCATGTCTGCACTCCTCAAATTATTACAGGCACGGCTCATAAACCCTCACACAACCACCCCATCTTGGGCTGTGCCCAGATAGGCCCCAGTGCTACACTTGGAACAACACATCCAAAATCTTCTTTGATGCTCAGGGATGGATCGAGGAGAAAGTATAGGCTGAACATCCAAAGTTTCATTGTGGTGAGCTGCATTTGGTGCATATGAGCTGGGGAGAACGGTGAGGAGGGCTGGTTGGGTTGGAGGTTTTTTTAAGTTTTTAAGAAGAAAGAGGAATAAAAGAACACAAAGTCACCACCTAAAGTTCCTAAACTATCTTGGTTAAATGCCATTCCAATAAGCTTATAGTGTAATTATAACAGTTCCCTTAGGTAAGTAAGAAACATCTGTTAGTAACACATAGCAGGTGTTAGCAATTACACATACTGATTTTTTTAAAGTGTTTTTAATTAAAAAGAATTCTGTTTTCTGAAAAGGAAAGCACGGTAAGTCCAAACAAGCTTTTGTTTGTGTGGCTCTAGATCATGTAATATGCAAAATGATAAAGGTAAAATCAACTTAAATTAGCAAAGGTTTGCACATTTGACTCCAGATTATTGCAATCAAAGCCAAATTGGGATTCATTGCATTATTGCAAAGCATGTAACATTAGTATTCTAAGCGGCCTCATCTAATGCATGAAAGCTATACAGTTCATGTAATCACTGAATACATCTAAGTAGAGCATTTGAACCTAGGAAGATTGCTGTAGTTAAGCAAAATATGATATGTATTGCAAGCAACTGCAAGGAATTCTGCTTAAGAGTTTATTCACATTCCCTTTGTCCCACTACTGGGAAACAGTTTCTAGATTACGTTAGAGCAAAATCAAACTATATTGTCAAGTTACTTTGAAAAACTAGCCAAGAGCAATTTACATTTAGCAATGTGATATGCTGTGCCATTGAGAAATAACAAGAAAGAGCGACATTGGAAGGACACCTATTTAAAGGTGTTTTTAATCCAAATTAGAAGATAATGAAATGACAAATTTGTTTTCCTGTCCTGATGCTATCTCTCCATAGATGCCAAGATGAGGATATCAGGCATATCAGGATTCACATCTCACCATAAACATTGAGTTTCCTTTTCTCTAAAATATGTAAGCAAGCAAGTTGGCAGCGAAAAGAGCAAGAAGCACCAACATTAGTACAATCTATGGATTTGTCTTTGTATCCAGCTGGGATCAGGTTCTGCTTCTTTGTCATATACCACCCAGTGGTTCCTTTAACAAAAGTGTCACTAAACTCCAATGCAGAAAAGTAGTCTTTCTACCTACAGTCTACAGCAATATAAACGCGATGATTTTTCTTTATGTTCTTCCCAACAGTGTGTTTTTTATGAGGAGACACATATCTAAAATAATGGGTATGGAAAACCCTATTAGTAGACACTGAAACCAAAGAAAAAATGCACACATACATCTGACTGAATGCACAGATCTGGAAAGAAAGGCCAGATTTTAAGCATTTTTATGCTTTCGGGAAACTATTTTTTTCATCCTATGTTATATGCAAGTATTTCTAAGCATCTTTATCTGTTATTCAAAGTATATATCATTTATCTAAGCTTTTCTTTATATTAATGATCTTTTCAAGATCATTAAAACTTCTGTCAGTTGCATCCAACCAAAGCCCTGCTAGTACTGTAACCAGCTTTCTGGATTAACAGAATAAGAAAAACCAATATAGATATTTTAACTCTAACAGTTAATAAAAACTTTCAGGTATTTAGTATGTAGCTTTATTACCCATTCATTATTGCAGTATAATATCCAGATATCCAAATCAGATGCCACACAGTTAACCAAACGTATGAGCTGTGAACAATAATCATGTAACAATAGCTATGAAAGTATTTTGATCCTTTTTTGTTGAAGTTGAATTAGAGCATTTCAGTACTCACTGTACAAAATGCTTTTCCAGGCTATAATACCCTTATGAGAGTGCATATTAATTTAAAAACAAACAAACAAACCAACAAATAATGAACAGGAATGATAAAGCAAGATAAATGCTTAACAAATGTCTTTAACTTAGGATGACAGCCTAAGATTTGTTCCTACAGCCTTTCAATTATCGAGTAAGTGATAAATTTCACCGCTAAGACTGTAGTGGTTGGGGAAATTTCTGCTTTGTCCTCTCATTGCAGTTTATTTTTGCAGCAATATAATAGACTTTTTCACTTTTCTCAGCAAAGTCCTCTTAAAAATAAAACGAAACAAAAACAAACCATAGAGAATCATGGTTTTGTTTTGTATGGCCAGCTAGAAGATCTACCCAGAAGTAAGGTTCCCAAGCTATGAAGCTTGGAGATGGGGATGTACGCTTGTGAAATGAGCGGAACACAAGACACACATCTCTTTTCAAAGCCAAGCCTGGCACCATCTACACAATAAGGGCACACATTAACTCTGGAGCCAAGGACTTGAAGGATAGACATTGTGGCATAAGCAGTGTACCTCTGGATCCACCACTGTGGACTTGATTTCTTTCTGTCCATTCAGAAAGTATTGGTCAGGCTCTTGATACATCTTGAAAGTGGTATTGAGATAAACACATTAGTGATTTCGAGATCCTAAAATGATAGTGATTAAGAGGGCCACAGGGCAACCAAGAAGGACAGAGCATTGAAAACTTTCACAGAGTAGCAGCACTGTGCCGAGGTAGTGGAGTCCGAGTGATAAAAGAAACCTCCTGCATACTGCCTCTGTCAGTTTAAACCTCCTGGCATATACTCTCCCATCTCTCCAAAGTCCTTCTAACCTACAAGTTACTTATTTTTTAGAATATGATGTCACAATGTCACGAACTATTGACATTTTCAACGACCTGAATATCCCTTTAAACAACCTGCAAATTTCTGATGAACATCCCACATGTCTGTACACCTTCCCTTTTTTAATTGAAGATACTTTGTCTAGGAGTCTGAAAGTCATCTGGAAGCAACTCTGTAATTGAAGTCATACTATATAAGACTGTGTTGCTGGCATTTACAGGAAAGAGAAAAAACAGAACTATCATAAAATTTCAGGGTTGCAGTCACCCTTGTCTCATCATGTAGTATTGTAATAGGAAGATTATAGAGAGGTTGGAGTTTTAAGGACAGGCTGGGTATCAATTTGTTCTAAAGTTTTTATTGTGTTAATGAACTGTAACAGCTCTAATCTATTTTTAGATGGTGGCATTTCAAGTCTCTGCTCCTCAGTTCAAAATCCATAATATGGAGATAATATACCACTTTTCTACCTCACAGTATCAATGAGGGAAGTGGTTGTGGGTTGCAAAATTTAAGCATGTAAAATATCTAAGCAGGAAAACAGCAATATATATAAATTCTAAATTGGGAATTGTCTAAAAACATATTGCTGTATACTGGAGAAGTACTGGGAAAGGATTGCTCTTCCTTAGTTTTTCTTATTACAGTTCTGAACAGTATTTTTATAGTTCCTGTCAAAAACAGACACTTGGCTAGATGAGAACTTTGGTGTGACCCAGAATGGCCATCATATTATATTCTTCTCTGAGGTACTACAAGGACTAATATGGTACAAAAGAATGAGAAGCAAGGAAAACAATTACAATATATACAATTTATTTTCACATTCATGATTATTATTCTGCAAAATGTATGCCGATTATCCCTGTCTGCTTCTCCAGCCATTATTAATTGGTTGATTACACAAAGCAGAAGTGGATGAGATGTGATCTGAAAGACCAGAAAGAGAGAGTAGATAAGATCCTTGAGGCTAAATTCACAGAAGGAAATGCTGCAGCTGTAATTTAAAAAGAAAGTACCTTCAAACCTGCTATGGTTGTATTTTCTTATAGTCCCTAACAAAAAGGAAACCAACCAAAATTGAACCCATACCACATCTTTGGTGGGTCCTCTGAATCCAACCTACAATGAACACAGCACACGGGAACAAACACACTTTGGCTCTGTTGGAGTACATGAGAGTAGCCAGTATAGCAAATATTTCTCTTTCATATGCTCTCTCACCTGGCTGTACCTTCCCCAGAGAGATGACTTAGTTCTTTTACAACAGTATTGCCCACTACGTAGCATCGTCCATAAAAGCAACTTCTGCTATCTCCCTGAAACGAATAAAGCCTGTTTAAATTCAGTTTTTCCTCCCATATCTACACCTCATTCTTACCCCAGCCCCAAGCTGGAAAATCTGAACTTTGACATTTGCTCTTTCTTTTGTTATTGTTCACAATTAGTTAACTAATTCAGACAGACCAAAAATCAGTTACAGAGACTTGATCTGGACACATCTCTGATCATATACAAGGCCCATATAAATCAGATTCATTTTCACTGAAATCAAAAGAAGTGCTGCTGGTGACAGCAACAGAGATAGGATTTTACCTCTGAAAAGAATAATGGATAGCAGGAGGCAGCTCTCTGCCATTCTACACCAGTTCCTTGCCACAGCCCTGGCAAATCTTCATAGCTAGTGAAAGCATACAGTGTGTTACAGAACTTTGAATAACTTCATTGCAAGCCAGCAATGAACAACTTAGTCAAAATTTGAATGTAGATGTTTAGAGTTAAAGAGCTATTCTAATATGTTATTGTGCTTCCTCATCTCTCTTAGACATTGAAAAATGGTCTTCCTTGAGGACCTCTCCTGTATGCACATCTCTCTCTCCGATTAGACATCAGTCCATTAGGTATTACTAATCCACACATATCTGTGAATGGCAAAATAATGTATTTCTACAAGTAGCAAAGCAATTCAGCAAGAGCTCACATACAGAAACTGAGCACAACCAGATTACTACAAAAAATAGGGTTTGGAGCATCTTACCCTTTAAACAAGCAAGTCAGAGAAAACAAAGACACTCAAAACCAACCTCTGACAGACTTTGCTGTAGCAGTTCAAGATTTTTTTCTGTCCCTACCAAACTCCTCTGCCCTTATTCTGCAGTTCTCTACCCACAGGATACCACAGACAGCCCATTAGCTTAAGCTGTCAGTGAAGGTGGATTGACAGTAAAGCACTGCAGCCTGAATGGGGCTGCTGAGGTACAGGCACATACCTGCTCACTCTTGTGATATTTGGCGTCTATGGCAACACGAGGCAGAGATGGAGGGCAAGCTGCTGGGGAGAAAGGGATAAGATCCAGTA
The DNA here is from genome assembly GCA_039877255.1 of Loriculus beryllinus. NCBI lineage: Eukaryota > Metazoa > Chordata > Aves > Psittaciformes > Psittacidae > Loriculus > Loriculus beryllinus. The sequence goes on along the minus strand of JBCJKH010023308.1, from coordinate 2,946 downwards.
CTACACACAGCTTTGCTCTTCTGTCAGGGGCCACTTATGTGACTCATAGGTTCTTGGATGGGGGTTTGACCCTTCCAGTCCAGACAGGCATGCCGTCATCTCACAATTTCATTAGCAAGAACTGAAAATGCTGGAAGGCAGGTAATTGTTACTGGTGCAAACTTGGAGGCTTATAGCTGTTCCATTTTTGACTTCATTTGGACCCTTTCTCCTGAAAATGCGCGTTTGTACCTCTGCTTCCTTCTCTTTATCACCTTTCCGGATGTCTCTCCTTAGCAAGACCACAATTCTGCCAGCACAGTTAAAATACTTCAGCAATGCCAGTGGCTGTTTAAAATGTAAAGGGACAGAAATGATTAGTGCTATCAAACTTTTCACTTTAATGGAAGTTAGACAAGCCCCAGGCATATTTGTACCTGCAATTGCTTGCTCCTTCCACTGTTGTGCCTCATAGATCTGCTTGTTTCAATTAATCCTACAGCAGTAACCCTCAGAATGTATCCATATCGTTCTCTGCTTTCTGCTGACACATTTTCAAATCACAGATTTAATGGTCAAAATTCTCACATCTAAAAACTCAGACTGTGCAGTCCAGCCCTGCATTTATTTCCAGACAGAAAAACAAAGTCTTCATTTGTCCAAATTACCTAAGCTGCAGCTAAAATAGATAAAGGAGTGTGTGGGACTATTTGGGACTTTTTTCCCAAGACTTTAATATTTCTATTATTTCCTAGAACAATAGGATTTACATATGCAAAGGACTCACCTAAAACTGGGTCTTTGCATTATTCAGTTACCAGTAGAAAAGTTCCAGGCACAAATTGCTAACAGAAGAAACAAAGGAGAGGAAAAGTGAGGGAGGAATCATCATCATCAAGGAGGTGAAATGGTTTCCCTCAAATCACATGAGTCAATAGCCATGAAAACCTAAGTCAGAGGAATCCCTTTCCACAGACCCTGGTAAAGATCCTGCTTCTCTCAGGGTCAGATCATACAGAATTATCAGCAAATATACAGGATTATCCCACAATCTATCATTAATGAAATAAATTCCCCAGCAGCAAGATCATATACAATAATTATTTGCAAAGCAAATCTTTAGTCCAGTACTGAAATCAGTTCTGCTCTGTCAAAAATATGAGTCATGTGAAAATTCCTGACTGATTGTTTTGTGCCTGCCTCGAAGGAGTCTGCTATTCAGACTTTTCGACCTTGAAATCCCCTTTCCACTCCTTTTTTTCTGGCTTTGTATCGGTACCATATATGAAACTTCACCTCTTGGTCAAAATTGCTCCAGCTGAAGAGGGCGAGGGATGACCCTGCCCCTCTGGATCCCGTTAAGAGATACTTTGATTGGAGCATCTTGTAGTATTTTTTTTATTTATTTACTTTTACCACCAGTGGCTCTGCATTATTGATTTTGGGTTTTATATGCTACAATATAGAAAGGAAGAAAGGATATTTTTTAAATGCCAAAAATATACGGTTTTTATGTTTGTTTTTCCTTTCCCAGAGGGACTAAGTGCATGTTCACTTCTTCAGTTCCTGATGTTACAATCTGTTATGTTGTTATGGAGGGCTCACATGAACCTCCTGTTTGTATTTCCTTAATCAGCCTCTAATTCTCTGTAAAGGCAGAGAGGAAAGATTTCAATGAGTTTAAAAGACTACCATTTCTGTGGCAACAGTCATAAAGGGGGATTACATAGGTGACAGTAGACCTCCTGATGTGTCCTCTGGGACAATAAGCAATGGTTATAGTGCCAGAAACCATTAGCTGCAAATTTGGGGAGGGGTATCTTTCTATTGCACCACAAAAAATCTTTCTGCTGCACCACAAAAAATCTTTCTACTGCGTCTACCCTGCCCTTTACCCATATCTTCAAAGGGGATTGTATTTGAACGTAACTGATTAATGAATAAGCATTTTATAGAACTTGTACATCTTTCTTTTTCACATAAGGTGGTATCAGAGCCTAATAATGGGAACATACTAATTTGCTTTATAATCAAATAACCGAGTCTTATTGTGGATACCATGAATATGTTAATCTAGGCAGCAGGGTATATGTGCTCTTAATTGACTTTAATATGTGAAAAGTAACATTAACTAGAGTTTAACAGATTTGGATGAAAAAGTAATACATGGATTGGTATGACTGGCACAAATTGGAACATAGGAAGTCATCATACTGGGTCAGACTTCCTCTCTAACCAGTATATCCCCTTCCCAGCATATCCTTTCTTAAACCATCAGTCACAAATCCAAAAAAGGTCAAGAAGGATTAGGAAAAAATTATTAAAAAAATAAACTACTATAAATCTGAATTTTGAAAAGTATAAAACTTAAGAAAGTTTATTGCTGGCAGTAGGTCAGTCCTCAGGGGTGGTGGAATGAAAAGTAGTTGTAATTATCAGCTCCGCGTGTTTGTAGTCATTAGGGATTACTAACTACCTTTAATCATGGCTATGGTTCAGTTCCCTTAGGGCAAGGGAGCAAGCATTTACACCTGCAGCCAGTAATTACAGCTACCTTCACTTCCCTGCCATGAAGGGACACAACTGCTGCTGGCAACGCAGTTGGAAAAGGTGGTGTTAGAGAAGCTTCATATATCGCCAGGCCCAAAGGATGGATGCTCTGCAAAACAGTTGGGATATACTGCTTTAAAACCTGGGGATAATATAGGCACTCAAAAGTGAGATAAAACATGCTTCACCTTAAGTCTTGTCCAGACCTCTGAAGTTTAGACTAGCTAAAGCCACGAAGTTTGATATAATTTCAAACTGTAACATTCTAATTTCCAAACACAGTGTTCTTTAAAGAAAAAACAACCTAAATTCTTGCCCTGGAACATCTCATCCCCATCACACTGTTTTATACTTGTATATACACAGCCCTTTTTAAAGAGACATAAAAAATTCACATATATATATATATTGTATTAT
>JBCJKH010023304.1:0-16270 GCA_039877255.1 Loriculus beryllinus | reverse complement strand
TGTGTGAAACTGACCTGGAATAAAATGTTCTGATTCATGAACCATTGCCTGATTCTTCTGCTTTGTGTGGTCTTTGTGTGAGGCCAAATCTGCTGGGCCCTTTCCTTATTATCATACAATTATAGAATGGTTTAGGCTGGAAGGGTCCTTCTAGTCTAACACCCTGGCCATGGGCATGAACACCTTCCACTAGAGCAGGCTCCTCAAAGCCCCATCCAACCTGGCCTTGAACTCTTCCAGGGGTGACGCAGCCACAACTTCTTTGGGCAACTTGTCCCAATGCCTCACCACTTACTAGTTTGAATGACACATGTCACTCATAAAACTGCGTCACATCTGTTTGAGACTGTGAAACGCATGTCACCATGTCTTTTACCTGATCAGGGCAGTTTCTGGATGAACATTCTGTTTTACATTTCAAACAGTAGAGCTTGTGGCTATGCCATCTGGTTTTGTCCTTATGTGACTATGACAGTTCCAGCTACCAAAATAATTAAATATTTTTTTGAAATCCTGGAATATTTTTCTCAACATGAGCTGAGACAGGACTGATGATGATCCATACACAGCTGTTTCAAGCATGGTCTGAAGGCATTCTGGGTTTTGTCTAAAAATCTAAGCTGCTAAGATCAGCTCTCACATGAATTATCCTGATTCATGCCTCAGCCCATAGCTAACTAGCCATAGATCATTCATTATAAAACACTAAAAATGGATTCCACCAAAGTTCTAGCAGAGCATGGACAGTAATAAATCCTCTCTTCCTTTCCTCAATTGAAGCTTTAACCTAAGGCTAAACAAGTCTGCAAAATTACTTCTGAAGGAATTTAATTTCCCTGTTCACTAGTTTTACTTGTATTAATTAAAAGCAAATTCTTAGTCACATCTTATTTGGCTGGAAGAAAATACCTTAATATGCAAACCTTTCTAAATATCCATTTTGATTTGAATAAGTTCCTCCTCCAAAAACTCCGGTTAAATTATGTAACGATGCACATTTAATGAGCCCATACAATTAGTATATAGGCATCAGTCATAAATGCAAAATCCATAATGAATTCTAATTACCTCATCTTGAGTTTAATGTGATTCATGTATGTTCCAAGGAAATATGACCATACCTTCCTGAAATCTGACTGTGTGGGAATACTTCATTAAGTGAATCCTTTGTTCTTTGCAGTAAAGGCACATTTTGAGCTGCAGTTTGATTTCTGACCTCACAGCATGATAATGTCATGGGATACCTGGGATCTTCCTCCAGGTCAGTCTCAGGAGTTCTAACAAGGGAAGAAAAATCTTATGGAGAATTCAAACCTGGATCTATCACTGTGAAAAATCCCAGTTTTACATATTAATTTCTGGCTGTCCCTTTTCTGAGAAATTGCATTGCATGAAAAAGAACTGGCCACTTAACATGGTCTTCTCTCAAAACAAATGCTCTAATATCCTAGAGATGGCCAGTCAGACTATTCTTTTTCACAAAAAAAATTGTTTTTACTAAAATTGGCAGTATCATAGAATCATAGAATGGTTTGGGTTGGAAGGGACCTTAAAGACTATCTAGTTCCAACCCCTCTGCCATGGGCAGGGACACCTTCCACAAAACCAGGTTGCTCAAAACCACATACAACCTGGCTTTGAACACTTCCGGGAATGAAGCAGCCACGAAACATCTGAGCAACCTGTTTCAGTGTCTCACCACCCTCACAGTAAGGGATTTCTTCTTAATGTTCAATCTAAGCCTACCATCTCTCCTTCTCAAACAGAACACAATAGTAAATACTAAAATGCTAAAAGATCTATACAGTTCATTCAGGCTTTGTTAAACAGCCAGTAATTTTACAGGCTTTACAGAAGCACTTCTCATGTAACCTCTGGTGGGAAGTATCATGGGTTTAGTCCTCTTTGCTTCATGCAGGGGTACTTCTGGGTGTTCAAAGGTATTTTGAATTTGGTCCAAGCTGTGCGTTGAATATGTCAATGGTCTGAGCAGAAGGAATGACATCCCGTACTGTGCAGACTGTGCTGCTCCCAAATTCTGTGGATTTGCACATCCTGCCAAAAAACTATTGCCATAAACTCGACATGGCTGGTGAACTTTTATTATGGCAGCATGTTCAACTTGTAGTAAGGCTGTCTTTGTAGTTAAATGGCTGTGTTGCTTGTTAAAGACATCTGTCTTACTGTGAATGCCTTTTTTTCCCTCCAGGACAACACTGCCAGAGTCTTTGAACATTTATTATCCAATAAGTGAGTTATTCTCATAAAACATTGTGGAAACTATTGATTGAACAAAGCTAAATCTTTCTTAACATGTAATCAAGAGTTCAGTACAGCAAAAATAACAATTATGAATTGACAGAAGAGATTAAGTACATTACACAAATTCTTCAGTAGATACTCAGCACGAAGGTTATCAGATTGAAATTCTCACATGCGTATGATACACTAGGGACTGCAGTAGTCTGTGAGACACCTATAGCTGAATAATTTAAACTGACTTCTCTTTGGGTGCACTATCACAACTCGTTCCTTAAATTCCTAAGCGCTGGTCTAAAATGTTTATTCACATCCACGAGCAATTCCCTCCCAGAACAGGTGTCCATTAGAAAAATTGCATGCTTCATCTGGCCTTCAGCATGGATGGCAGCTAATAAAAGCATATGAACATATGCTATGCATATATATGCCATAAGGCATAATCCTCTTCGATACATGCAGAAGTATTTCCTATTGCCACAATTATTGTGAGTGCTAGGAAGTATTTCAGCATGGACCATTATGTCCATAACATCTGTGCCCAGGCTGGAAACAAACAAATATTGCAGAGTACTGTTCACAAACATCCATTTAGAGGGTATTCAGTTCCTGCTGTCTGTTGACAATACGAGCCATATAAAGACAATTCACTCACACATATTGCTTTCCTGCCAGCTGTCACAGTACCTGCTGCTGATCCCTAGTACTTAGCTAGGACTGACAAGAGGCACAGACAAAGGCTGATGCTCCTTCCTGGTGCAAAGCTATAGTACAGGAAGAAGAAATAGTTTCTCCAGGCTACTTTCTAAAGCAAATACCAAATGGAGCATCTACCCAGTAGACCACCAGGTGAGTTTCAGCATTTGTTTCCAATTTCTTATTTAATGCTGTAAAAAGAGATGTGAAAAGACCTTCTAATATGCTCCCTGATAGGAAAAAATACATTTGATTTTAAATCTTCTATATGACATTATGTTTCACCAAGTAGATCATAAAAATTTCAATTACTTAAGAGAAGACATGGAAGTGCTACAAAGCTTACTGAGAACTGGTACAAATGTGACTCTGCATCAGACCTTTCATTTAGGCAGTTACTTTCTGTGTCCCAAATAAGCTCTTCAACCTCAGAAAGGCTCCAGCAGTGGACACTGATTTCAGCTGCATCTTTGTAATATATGTATGATGAATGTTTGAAAGCCGCTTTCATTGTATCTGAAAGCAAATTGTCTCAAAGCAGCAACTGCAGAGCTCCTGCTAAATGAGTCTTTCATTACAAAGCAAGGAACTCTATTTATCTAAAGCAATGCAGTACTTTCTTCTTAGCTGGCCAAATTAACAAGCCTATCTTAGATTCTTTGACAGCAAAGAAAAATTATTACTATAGGACACAAGCTTAGCAAGAAAAGAAAAGCATAAGAAAACATCCTTCATATCATGAAGTTGATTTCTGCATCTGACAGCCCAAGTTAACAGCCTCTGCTTCTTGGCTTTTAGATTTTTTAATAATCAATCACCTTCAACTTTTCTCCAAACATGTCCACAAAATTATGAAAAAGTCCCTTTAACCAGTCACAAACACTCCATGACATTGGCTTCCTACAAGTGTTCCATAAATAAATGACTAAAGACAATAGATATATTGGCCATGCGTATGCAGTGTTCATTATGATCAATATTTTTCACAACTTCATCATGCTCCTGATCTATATGCAATGGTACTGTACATTACATTTTGAATGTACATGCAAGTCATCATTGCCTTCTGGGTCTATGGGCAGCTCTTGGCAAATGGCAAATTAACTCACAGTCTTGCCAGATGAGGATTCAATAGCAGGGTGCTGCAGCTGAGGCAGCTGATGACCAGCTCCTCCAGTAGGGCCTGACAACCATGTAAATGTCAATGTTTCACAGCACAGTGCTCTTGAATATATTTTAGACCTATTAGCTGCAGTCTTTTGCTCAGCGTCTTGAAGTGCTGCTTATTTCTCTCATTCTTCATTGCCATTTTGGCTCACCTTCAAGCCACATTTCTTCCCTGCTGTGTGGATCACTGCCGATCTTGATGCCCTGATCTCAGCCTATAACCTTGGATAATAAAGGAAAAGGGTAAACTGAGAAGTTATTTGCATTCACTTAATAGAAGAGGAAGGGGAAAATCTGACAGTAGACCCACAAATGAGTATTCACAGGGAGACAAGGACTAGTCATTAGCTTGGGAGCAGAGGCCACTGTAGTCATGGTGGCAATAGGGGCGTCACTAAAGAAGAGGAAGCACCAAGGGGTGCTCTCAGGAAGCTACTCTGTTTGCAGCAAAATGTGCACAGAAGGACGAGTGGTGGTACCTGGAGTAGACCATGAGACCATGAGAAGAGCTGGTGGGTTTGGTCTTCCAGGTCCTCACCAGCATGGAGAGCAGCAGTGAGCAGGGGAGACCCAGCCAGATAAAGAGCTTAATGCATGAAAACTGGCAGAACAGACTCCTACCTGACAAGACACCATGCAGATAGATGTATATATTTCCCTAAAACTGAAGCACAGACCAGGCCAGAAGTGTATTTGTTCAGAGCACAGAAAATACCAGTGCTGAGATTTGGAAGGCTTTCAAAACTGTTCTCCTAGCTGGAGGCAGATGCTGCAAGCCACAGAGTGTAATAAAACAGTCCTGACCCAAGGTTTACAGCACTAAACTGCACACTCGAGGCCAGATTAGTAAAAACAGATGGGCAAAATATAAAGCTGCATAGACTAATTGGGTGCTCTGTTGGTGGACACTTCCTGTAATCAGGGGAGTTTTGAATGACATATGTTACCTTTTCTGCCTCCTTGGGACGCTATTTCATTATACGCAGTAATGAGATACCTGGCCTGGTGGTTGCAGGGCTGAAAATCCTTATGAGGATTTTCACCTCCTGTGTGCGAGCTTTTCTGTTAGGAAAGCATAGATGTTCTACCCTGACCACTCCCTGGGGCTTTACAGAGGACTGGCTGTCTAGAAATCACTGTGATTGTATTTATTAGCATTTGGGAGGCATCTCTGCCTTTGCTGAAAAAGGCAGCTAGAGGTCACTTCTTTTAGCCAGAGAGGAAAGGTAGAGTGGAAAAGGAATAAATAAGGTGGAAATAACTTCAGACATGTCACAAACAGTTGGATAGAGGCATAGAAGCAGTGAGTGGTGGGGTTCATAAGACTTCAGCTAACACCGTCGTTCAAAGGTCAGAATCCATCCTGGTGCCTTACAGCCATTTGGGTGGCCTGCCACTGTTTGGGGCAGCCACAGCACTGAGCCAGAGGCCCACAGAAATCCACATGCAAACACCAGAGCTTTTTCTGCAAGAAGGTTGGGGACATGAAGTCTTGTGATGGTGGGCTTTATTTCTTAGTGGTTCCTCGGCCTTTCTGTTCTTTGCCCCTGTCCAAGCAAGGGATCTTTTGATGGACATTTGCAGAACTGAGTGGCCACTTCTGACACCTTAAAGGGCATTTTTCTCTTCTTGTGGCACAACCTCTATTCCATCACACAGAAGTACAAGGCAAGTCTATTTATGTCCCTGTCCAGTTCTTTCTACATACATTGTACTGGTGGTCACAAGATCCTGCCACCTACTACTGTGATGTGTGTCAAAACCGGAGCAGGGCAGGTCTGCATTGGTTCCCAGACCTGAACACCAGTGGGATTGCTGGTATAAAGCTCCAGAGAGGAGCTGGCTCTGGACACAGAGGCTAAGCAAAGCTCAAAATTAGCTGAGTTATTGGAGACAGGCACTGAGTAATCATGTTTCTACCTGTACAAACTGGAATCAAAAGTGAGTTATTCAGTCAGTGGAAATAAATGGATTTTTCCAACTGGTGTGGCTGACGTGCAGTGTGTATATCACATTTATATATCTTCCTTCCACCAACCAGCTCCTCTTTCAATAATCAAGCTCTATAGCTATAACAATTCTACTGACTGGAAAGAAATGTGTGTTCACAACATGCACCAAGAGATAAATCCTGATACAGCACCAGAAACACATTCTGTGCATTACTTGTGCCAAAGGAGTAGGATTTATTCAGGTCATTTATGCTCCACTGGAGTGGAAAAAGGAAAAAAATAGGCCCTGCTATATAATGAATTGGACTCTTTTGAGTCCTGCAGAGAATAATCCCCATGCACTGGCTAACAGTGATTGCCATCCATCAAGCAGCAAGGGGTGGCTTTACAAGACAGGACTGTTCTGGACCCAAAGCTATATGTATATGTTACCTCCTTCAGCCCCGGAGGTGTCTACCCAGACCCTTGCTCCCTGAGCTTCCTGTCCCTTCAGCAGCCCCTCATACAACCACAGTCAGGACTCTTTCCATGGTTCACAGGAGCACCTCCTGCAGCCTCTCATGCTCTATCCCATATGCAAGCCCTTCTGTTTGCTCTCTGCCCTTTCTGGACAGGCCACGCCAAGAGAGTTCAATTTTGCACATGCTGTTGTTCATCCTACAAAAATACCCAGCGCCTGCAGAATGACCATTGTCCCATTCAGCTGTGAAGCCACAGAGCCACAAACTGGCGATCTAGATAGAGCAATGAGGAGAGAAAAGGGCAGAGGAAGGGGAACACAGCAGGCCAGAGCTACAGCTGAGACCACAGCTGGCTTCAAAGCGATCACCATTCCCTCCCACAAGAGAAGAGAGACTAAATTACTAATGTCTGCATTTCATTTTGTGCTATTTCAGCCTTACTTTCATGGGTTCAGTTCTTTTTCAATAGTGGGTTTATTATTTTTTTTTATTTTGCATGTTACTGATGGGATATGGATGCTTAGGCCACACTTTCCCTTTTTCTTAAATGGAAATCCAGTGGGATTTTATTTTCTGGGAAGATCTCTGGGAGTAAAATGTTGGAGGAAGAGAGATAAACACAGTGCAATACACAGCTTTTGAGGCCTGTTGTAAAGCAGTTGTATACAGTTGTGCAGCATACATTGAACTGCAGCTCAGGTTCAAATACACAATATATTCAATATATACACATATATGCACTCCATAACCAATAGTTTTAGAGACACAATTAGGTAAACTGTTTAGGTTTTGAAATACTGTCTTTTCTTACAGAGAATTGGAACTGGGCCTTAACATGTAATCTGCAAAACTACACAAAAGACAATTTGACTCACATTCTGTGGTTGCACATTTATCTTTATGATAGTAAACATATTACCTAAAACAATAAACGATAAATATAATTAAATCAGATATTCTGAATATTTGTGAACGTCCTGATACTTCTGAAATCAATAGGAAAGGCAGAGCACGAACCTATAGTCGGGGCACAGCCGTGGCTCCATTACAGCTAGAAGGATCCAGTTGCATTGCTGGAGCAGTTGGCTCAAAATTAATAAAGGGAGTTGTCAGCATCTTCAGATTATTTTTGTTGGTTTGGGGTTTCTTTGTTTGTTAGGTTTGTTTTTTTTTCCAAAACCTCCTCCAAACCATGTTAAAATTGATAAATACACCACTGGTGACGTAACTGCCCTATCCTTTATTCCATCCCAGGCACAATGGCTTTCATAGTAATTCAGATCTCTTCTCCAAGTCATCATGGTGAATGCAAAGAGCCAAGAACATGCACAGGCTGGGAGAAGACTTCTGAAGTTTTCCATGGCAACTTGTGTGCATGCCTAAATACATCCACAAAGTTCAAGATCTGGTTTTAGCATGGGTATCCTCACAGGATAGGGTAACTAAGAAGCATCAATCAATAGAGCCCAAAAAGGGTTGATAAGACTACCATTACCCATGCTTTGAGATTCTCCCTACAGAAAAGCAAGGCTTTCTCAGGTGAATTTGGAAGTAGGTTCAATAGTGAAGCACTGTAGTTTCTCTTCTGCCACATTCTCTACGCATATATAACCTAGCCAAATTACTCCAGAAACAAAAGACTAACACTGTTAATCAGGACAGCATATTAAATATTCTTGATGCTTCTGGGTGGAGGGGGGAAGGGGAAGTCAAATTGTAATTGTCTTGAGCAGAATATATTTCCATAACAATGAAATCTCAAAATCAGTCTCCTGCTTATTTCAACAAAGGAAAAATTAGCATACCTCCAGATATTTTGGGTCAATGGGGATACTATTATAACCTTCTGAATCTGCAAGAGCCGTTTCAAGCTGTATTGTTTTATGATGACTCTGTCACTGCAATGTGACAAAACGGCACGGTTTTTAGTTTAGACCAGTAGATGGGGATTAATCAGGCTGTTGTTCTTGCTGCTGTATACCACCAGTGGAGGCTTTTAACCAACCAGCTGAGAGACTTATGAGTGTGGAAATTGGTTTTTTTGCATATTCATTAAGAAAGAGAATTGTTCTCCCTTAGCAGAGCAATCTGCATGGCAGCAGAGGTCCAAAACATCCAGTGGAGTCAGGCAAACAGCCTGGTTACAACTGAGCCACATCTCTGGCAGTGGGAATAAGAGTTTGAGTTCCCTGGGAATTTGGACTAGTCTGTAAATAAGAGGGGATTTTCCCTGCACACAAAATCTCTGAAGAGTTTACAGGGACAACAGGAAGCACTACATTTTGTCCTGAAGTCACACAAAAATTAGGCAAAAATAGAACCATCTTCTGTGTGCTCCTCTCTAGCTGTGACACAAGAGCCCATTACTTCTGCATCTGGAGAGAACAAATTTGAAAGAGGCACAAAATACCTTACCACCTTTATCGATCTCCAGGTTAAAATACTAACATTCAGGGAAGAAACTTCAATCAACTGCTGGGATTTGTGACTGAGTTTAGGGGCAGAAGAGGGGAAGTCTGGGTCTCTAAAGAAGACAGCTTGGTAGACACAGAGTCGGCATCTGAACCAATTGCCTACGACAGTAATCCTCATAAAAGACCAAGGCACAGGTCAACAGCAAAGCACAGATCAAACCTTCATGAAGTACATCTGACATATAGATGAGCTGTGCCCCAAAATAGTCCAAGTCTCTCCATGAACCCGGCTCCCAAATGCTGTCTCCAAGTACTAGCATGGGAGCACGCTTTGTAGAGATCTAAAATTTGGTGAGATAAATGCCACTTTAAAAATAAACCTTAAGATCCTCAGACAAATGAGCTTTTTGTGGTTTTCTTGAAGCGTCCTCCAACACACTGCAAAGCCGTGCGACCATAGGACACAAAATTGCTGGGACGAGGTGCGGACAGAACAGATGCCCTAGACCAAACTCTTCAAAGTATGCAAAAAATCATTAAATTCAGAGATAATTGATGATAAAGATGAGTTTAGTGCGTTTGGTAGGTTTATATTTTTATAAGTCATGGATCAGACTGGGCTTTGAGAGTCTATTCTTCAATGTCAAGTCCCCTAGGAGTGCAATTTCAAGAAATGTTTAATGACTATTTAATAACAGCTGCATAAAATATCTCTGATCATATTTTAATATTACAGATGACAGAATTGTTCAATGCTGAAGTACTCTGTGGCTATAAAAAATATATCACTCCTTTCTTAGAGAACTGCCCTTAAAGCCAGCCCTGGCCACGAACATGACTCTATCCTGCTTGCTGAAAGAGCAGCCTAGGTACAAGTTACACGAAGCTGAGGGAGGGAGATGCCCTGTCTGTTCACAGCAGCTCAGCATGGCAGAAACGGTGACTGGGTTTTTAGAAAGGTTGGAAAGTCTTATTACTTGAGTATTTGCAAGCAGGCAGGTGAAAACAAGATATGGGTAATGAAATTCCTTGCTTGAGGGCACCAGCTGATCACCTCTGGGGTTGCAAGGCAAAAATTTACCTCCCCAGCAGCTACCTGAAGTGCCCAGAGCAGATGCTGACAGAGGTTACTGGTGTGCTTGATCTTTCCTTGAAACTTAAGTTGCTGCCCAAAGGCAGGATACAAGCTGTACAGGAGTTTTCCACACCCTAGCTGCATCTAACCTCTCCCTTATGAGCAGCCAAGGCAAAGCAGGAACAGCAAGTGCCACCAACGGTTACTGGCTGGTTTATTTCTACCTGTCAGAGGTACCTGGGACTCCTTTTTGCATCTGGCAGGGTTGCTGCTCTCCTACCAGTTCAGTGGGTCTGTCTTTTGCCTTGGTTTTGGTCAGGGAGCAGACTCTTGCTAGCAGCCTGTGGGGGGTGTGACCCCTGATGCATATGCCATGGGGGTTAAAGCCATAACCACCAACAGGGGTCGTGATGGCTGCATCAACCTCATTCTAGATTTAGGAGATGGATTGCACCTCAACAGCCAAAGGCTGTCTGGAACAGTCATCATAGAACCATAGAATGGTTACAGTTGGAAAGGACCTTAAGATCATCCAGTTCCAACCTCCCTGTCATAAGCAGGGACACCTTATACTAAACCATGTCACTCAAGGCTCTGTCCAACCTGGCCTTGAACACTGCCAGGGATGAAGCATTCACAACTTCCCTGGGCAACCCATTCCAGTGCCACACCACCCTAACAGTAAAGAACATGTTATGATCAGTTCTCAATTAAAGTTTTGCCATTGCTATAAATAGAAAACTTATATTGAAATGCCCTTCTCTGTTCCTGCTAAAATTATAGCCGCAGCACTCAAAGGAACATAATTGCGCTCTTGTGGCTTTTGAGCATTGGTATCAGGTGCCAACACTCCCTGCAGAGGATGAAGAAAGACATTGCACCTCCTGGTATGGGGCAGAATTTGGAACAATTCTCAGATTACCTGACCAAACAGTGAGTATAATAGCTAACTGTGTGTAGGATTTGAAAAGACAACATACACTCCTATTACTCTAACATCAACTCATATATATATATTATGCAATGCTTTTCAGTGGAAGGACACTGAACAGCAGCTTAATTCATTTTCATTTGCTTTACAGTGTCTGCAGTAACTGCAAACCATCTACTAACAGACAGGGGGGAAACATTTTGGGTTTATGGTCTGTGGAACAGGGGAAAGTATGGTAAAAGCAGGAGGTTGAAGGAGCCAGTGATAGGTCACAGTCCATTTAATTTATTTCCCACTATTTTTAACTTCTTCCTTAGTGCAAGTCATTAAAAAATTTAACAAGCCTCTTATTTTGGAACCAGAACTGTCATCTCATTTAGGAAGGGAAGATTAATTAGCAGTAAATTATACTGCTCACAGGCATCATGCTTCTTGGGAACACCCAGTCTAGGACAGCAGTACTGATGTAACCAAAAATGCTATCAGAAGAAAAGCTAGACTTACAGTGAAATTACTTTGTTCATCCTACTTAGTTCTACCTATAAGCACTGGCATACACAACTAAAATCCCCAAAATAACTCAGGAGACTTGAGACCTCTTCTCCAAGGTAGCATCGCCTTTTGTCCTTAATGTATGTATTTATTCCAGACTAAGGGTGGAAATGATGCAGTGCTTATTGGTTCAGAACTGATGTCTGGAAGTAGAGGAGAAACTATCACATTCCAGATGGTAGAGGAGAAACTATCACATTCCAGATGCACATGATGTTTTCATACTGAAAAACAGGCTGAGATTGAGCCTACCACAGGACAGATTTATCTTAGCAGCAGCTAAAGCAGAGCAGGAAGAACTCTGATTCCACGCAGGCTTTTCCATAGCTCAAGAGCAGGAATTATAACTTGGCAATGGTTTGTGCCTTGCTGGAAAGAAGAATGCATACTCCAAACTGAAGCCCCTCAGGTAACAGCAGTTATTTGACAGGCATAAAAGCATATCCAGTTCCCAAATCTACAATGACATTAACCAGACCCCTCCACAGCTGTGGGTGGGAAGGCACAGGTATTAACACAGCCCCTGAAGAAGTGGGGAAACCGGCACAGCAAACCGTGAGGAAAGGCGATCACATGGACAATCTGGAGTAACCCTTGCTAACTTGGAGACCCTCTCCTCAGTTAATATTGACTTCCCGCCCAACTCCACCTGCTATGTCCTGCCTAGCAGTATAAATCAGTTTCCATGTTACAGTCTTAAAGACAGTTTGTTCTAAATGCTGGAGAGTTGCTCAGTTAATTTGGGTTAGAGGAAATCACTTCCCCACCAACAAAACAACAAACTTACGAGACAATGTGCAGCTGCTTATAACCAATGACCCTTACAAAACAGTTGCAAGATTCAACATCTGGGAAACACAGCAATGTATTCACTGATGGCTTTGTATCAGCATAAATGACTAATTACTTTAATCACAATGCTCAAAAGATAACAAACTTGATTTATTATAAATACAGAGGCTTGCCTTCTTTTAAAAATGACTTGCTCTGCAGTTCAGGACACAAATTGATTTATGGCACTACTTGTAATTCTCCATTTTAACATTTAATAATCAGTGAAAAATGAATTAAAAGTAAACCAGAGCAAGACACATTCCCAATATAACTGTATTCAATTCCACAGCCATGCTCATACATTATATATATATATCTTGCCCCTGGCAGGAGGGGTGGAACTAGATGATCTTTAAGGGCCATTCCAACCCAAACCATTCTGTGAGTCTAGGATTCTATGATTTCCCAAAAAGGAAAGACACAAAAGTATTGTGGAAAACATGCAAAGAATATGAGATTAATTTGGCCAAGATTACAGAAATAGTGAATATTCTTGCCTTTCTCATACATGACTGTTCATTATTTAGTGATGCTCGACTTCTGTTGCTGAGACCAGCTGAATACAATTCCAATCCAGTTTAGCCAGGAATAACAGAGAGTCATAAAATATACATTACGAATCATTTCTGGCATAGGATCCCATCAGAGAGAGAGAGAGACTGAATCTGCCTGGAGTCCAGTAATGGACAAGCAGGTATCATCACATCTGTGCTGCAAAGCCACTGAGCAAAGCACTTTGCTCTCTCATGACCCCTGCATCACCCGTCCTTCACCTCACCTCAGGGCCGTCTATGAACAGACAAAGCACAACAAGCATGTCAGGTACCCATGACAAGGCTTATAGATTTACTGCACTAGATTCACACTACACAATACAGTTACAGATTTATGCAGTACGTATCTTCCAAATAAACACAAAAAATATCTGTGTCTGATCTACTTACACTAAGATTAAATTGCTTAGGACCCTCTCATCCACTTTGAAGTCCTCTTAAATTTGTCCAAACAAGATGACTGCCATGGATTCCCTCTTTTGAAGAGTCCTCAGATGCTTTTTTATATATTTTGCTGCGTGGGTGAAGGGAGAACCAGCATGTCAGTGATCAGAAGAAATGTTTATTGTAGTTCACTGGTAACCAGCAAAGTTGTCTAGCTTATCTTGAGTTTTTGGGGTGATCACTGGAGCCCCAAGATGCCCAAGGAGACTGTCACACAACTGTGTATTAGTACAGTTGCTTAGCCGCTTTAGTGTTAATTATTATCACATCAACATCTGCAGAAGACAGTGATTAAGGGCAACATGAGACTATTTCCAATGTGAAGATGTTTTCAGAGACTGGAAGATCTGCTTGATCTAATTTGAACTGTAAGCTCAGCTAAACCAAACCATATTCCTCAGGGTGCTGCAACAAATGCATTATCATCAAATAGATGCTTGGCAGCCAGGTTCATATTACAGCTGCTTCTTGTGTTGATCAGCACAGCCACCGTGACCTCTAGTTCCCCCTGTTTTAATATATCCCCACATTGTCTCTCATCTCATACTCAACACTAATATTCTTCTGAGCAAAGCCACCTCCTTCTTGTGTGTTTACAGAACCAGCTGTGCCTAGTGACCCTCAGTGCTACCACAGTATAAATAACAAGACAGAGATGCATCTGATAATGATTTATGGCAGAGTTGAACAACATATTCAATGAAATCTTTGCTTTATCAAAGTCAAAGGAAATTTTTATTCTTGAGGCTACTTTTTTCCTGTTGTATCATCAGGGTTGGTATCTTCTTGGTACAAATCATCTTCCATATGAAAATGGTTTTTTTTTTTTTACTCACCTAGCTATTCTGATTATCATTATTTTAGTCACGTATCAATTCTGATTATCATTATTCTGATTACTACCACAACCACACAAATGGAAGTAAGAATATTATTTTCACTGGCACTTCAGTCAAATTATCCCTTTCTATCAATCATTTCTTCCAAGCCTACCAGGCACACAATGTCCCAGAATTCGTATCACTGCAGTTTGGAAGATATCCATCAAAAGATTAGTAAAAGACACCCGCTTTGGTCCATGCTTTTGGTCCCTGAGGGGCCCACATATATTCTATAACCACTCACAGATGACAAAGCACCAAACGCCACTTCCGCATAGCCACAGAAAACCAGCATGCTACTGCAGTAATTACAAAAGAGATCAGAATATATAAGATACCTACAAATGTAACACAGGTTTCTAAGATACTTAATGAAAGTCAGACAGTTTGGATAGCTCTGTGATAGCCTGTGAGAAATTTGGGAGATCTTTAAAAGTCTTTGGAATCCAATGTCATACTACTACTCAGGGATGTCTGGAAGTACATATATCATTTTTGAGGAATGCTGATAAAGATTGCTCATTTTCTTTCCTGGATCTTTATCTCCCATTACTGGTTTCATACTTAAATGCCTTTCAAATAAAGGTGCCCTCATTCTGTGAATTGAGCTATCTGGAGTTCTGCTTGGTTTTTTTAATTCACGGAATCAGAGGTCAGGCACAGGGAAGTGTTCAAGGGAGGATTTGGAACAAACTACAAAAAAAATGAGAGATATTAAATTCAAGCAGAATCTGACATAATTAGGGGAATTCTCATTCACAAAATTAAATTCCACTATTTTACACAAAAAGAAACCATTAAATAGATACCTGATGGTTAAATCTGGGTTATAAACAGAACCTTTATGGCAGTGAGAGTAGTGCTAGAGAACAGCATCTACTGGTATCATGAAAATTATCTCAACCCTCAAAAGTCTTTTAACTGAGATTATGCTTCAGAAGGAAACACTGTTTTGAACAGAAATCTTACGTTACAGCTTGAATTTTAAAATGCACCTCTATTGTTTCAGAGAAGCATTGAGACTGGAAGCTCCCTCTTCCAGGCATTTATTTTGTAACGATCATTTCATTTCATATTTGGTTATGTTTGACAACTCTCATGGGGAGCTGAACACCCTCCTCTACAGCTCTGCGAGTACTGAGAGAAAAACATGAAATAACTTTGAAAATGACAGATCAGGTTCACTGGCAGCCTGGTTCTGCTAAGCTCAGCAAGAAGAAAGCTGTTCAGTATCTTTACCACTGCAGCCACTCCTAGAGGCTATTCTGACTTGCGCTTGCTGGCAAAAGCTCCTAAAGGACCATCTGGCCAGTGAGAACAGTGGGGGGAAAAAAGTCATTCATGTGCACACTCAAGTGCTGCCAAGTCCTTCCTAATTCTCATAACTTCTAATAGTAGAAGCTACCACAAGCAAGATTTAAGACTTTAGTATGTCAACTTCACCTGCTGTGAAGTCCTCAACATAGAAGCACTTCACCAGAAGAGACAAAAGAGAGTCTTCATAAAAAGAGGAGGAGAAAAATGAACAGATAAAAGAATTTATCTTTTATATTCAGAATACTATGGTTATGGTCACAGAGCCATGGTGGGGGTAAGAAGTGACCAATAAATACAACAAATATGTGCACATTAAACTCATCTCTTCAACATTGCTGCTACAGATCTACTTATTTAACTTATTACCATATAAATCCGTGCAACCCTAAAGCATTTGAACAGCAGATGCATGGCAGAGCAGCCTATGTTTCAATAACAGAACATGCTGTTTCCCTCAATCACATTTGAAAAAAGACAGATCAAAGACACCAAAATATAAAACTAAATTCTGAACTTATTCTGATTTAAGGAAAGCAAAAAATTATATATATTTCAAATACATAGATATATATATCTTTAACATATATATACAGATACAAGCACATTTCAAAATTAGAGCTTCATTGGCTTAGCCTGTCCTCTTACATGTACCTATTCCCACCCTCACAAGGGTAAAATGCACCCTTGAAGGCATCAGCCTGCATAGAAGGACCCCAGCTGTTCTGAGTCTGAG